>WOGN01004154.1:0-14431 GCA_015342105.1 Leptinotarsa texana
TCGGGGGATAGGGCCTGACCAGCGCACACTACGGTGAAAAATAATAATAATAATAATAAAAATACATGTTTATCAAGTGGACCAGAAATATTGATCTTCAAACGATTTAGATCTGCTGGCGCTTTAAGATACATAGAAATAATAGCAGGCAGCGCAATTTCATTTGCTGAAAAGCAGTTAAATGATTATCAGCTACGTGACGGTTACAAGGAACTGTTGACACTTGCAATGATATTTGTGGGAGGTGTGCCTAATAAAGAGATATCATTCAGTGCCCCAGCAGGCCTTTATCGCGCACCATGGATGACAAAAGCATTTCATTGCCTCAAGCATGTTCAGAGACCAGTTCAAACTGACCATTTTGAGCACTGAATATGCAGAATATAAATAGTGAAGACACACCATTGGTATATTATAGGGTTTATTATACACGAACTTGGGTTTAATTGCATCACCTCTTTCCTGCAGCAGAGGTTGCGCAGTAAGCGCTTCCCGCCTCAGGCCCAGCCTCAATTGACCCATTTCTACCTGTAGGTGAGATTTCCTCTTCTAAGAAGTTTATTACGCTTTTGAAGATTTCGGGAGGTTTTAAGACCGTTAAACATCTTTTTCTGGTGAAAAGGACCACCTCAGTCTTCTTGGGATCGATGAACACTGAGTGTTCCTTACACCATATTTTTATTTATTTGAGCCCATACTGCGCTCTATCGCACATTGTGTTCATATATTTGCCGGTCCTCAAGATAACTATGTCATCTGCGTATGCAATTGTGTAGAATCCATTTTTGTTAAGATGATTGATCAGGATATCCAGAACTATGTTCCAGAGAAGGGGTGATAAGACCCCTTTCTGTGGACATTGCCTCATGATCAGTCCGTTCACTGCGATGTCTTCTACATTAATACTTATTGCTCTACTAGAGAGAATCTTGAGTATCGATTCTCCAACTACCAGGGGTACATTCCTGGAGTGTAGTTGCTAGGTTATTGTTGGAAAGGTTGTTTTATTAAACGCTTCCTCGATATCTATGAATATACCCAGGGTGGATTCTTTGTTGTCAAATGATCTCTCGATTCTGCCAACCACATGGTGAAGGGCCGAATCAGTGGAACCTTACCGGGGTATATTCATGCTGATTTGGATGAAGTGGGTTGTTAACAAGTACTTCATCTCTTATATACCGCTCATATAGCCTCTCTATGGTTTTTAACAAAAACGATGTGAGACTAATTGGTCGGAATGCTTTTGGTAGGGTGTAGTCCATCCTACTTGGTTTGGGTATATATACTACTTTTACTTCTCTCCACTTACTGGGAATATACCTCAGAGCCAGAGAGGCTCTGAATATTTCAATCATCTGCGGCATAAGAGTGTCCAGTTCGCACTGAAGTAGGGCTGGTCTTATACCGTCAGGTCCTGGTGACTTGAAGGGGGAAAAGCCCGATATAGCCCATCTTATTTTGTCCTTATCAATTATTGCACTAGCATATTACCAGTCGTATTGTGAGGGTGTTGTTGGTACATCCATCCAGTTCGTCGTTCCAGGAAAGACGGAACCTGGGAAGTGAGTTTCCATAAGAATCTCAGCACTCTCCTGGAGGTTGGCGGCTTTGTCGCCATTTACCCTCGTCAGGATGCCGATACTCTTATGGTGGTCATTTGAGAGTTCCTTTTGTAGTCTAGAAGTTAGTGGGAAGTCTTCGACTGCCTCACAATAGGCTTTCCAGGCTTCTCTTTGCTTTCGTCTGCAGACTTTTTTGAACTCTTTGAGGTTGGCTTGATATATTCCCCAGTCCTCTTCGATCTTGTACGTTTTGCCTTGTTGAAGGTCATTCTCGCTGTCTTTCTGAGGTGTTCCAATTCAGGGCACCACCATGTGTTGGTTGTGCCATGTGTGTGAACCATCCTCATCAGACAGGATTCCTTTTAGGCAATGTCAAAAATCATTATTAACAAAAATGAAAACAAATTGAAAAAAAATTGAATGATTTCAAACCAAGTTATGTCACGACGTTTCGATTGTTAGTATCCACAATCGTCTTCGGGTGATAACTTCAATTGATTTCTTCAGGGTTTTCAAATCAATTTATATTAGATTAGACAATGGAAGTCCAAACTGATGAAATAAGATTACAATACTTCAAAGTATCGTTAACATATATGGGATCAATAAGAAACTCAAACCAGGAATAATAATGATAAATCAATTTACCTAACCATAACGGACCGTTGCGAGACCAAACTTCGGGATCGTCACCAAATCAAAAAAGTTTGTTGGGGATTCAAAAGGACACCAAAATGTCTTGGCACAATCATGTCACTGGAATTGCAAAGGCTGCTTCTCAAAAGTTTGGAATACTGTTCCGAATCAGAAAACAGCTCTGCCTCCAAACATACCTTGAAAAGAAAAGAGCCATCCGCCTGATTGGAGACGCGAACAACACGTGCAACCTTGATATTCTGGAACATCGAAGAAAAGACGGAGATTTCTGTATCTTTTTTCACGGGAGGTGTTCCGGTGACCCGGTATATATCAGGAATACGCGACGGACTGTGGCTGCTCATCGTTTTGAGGTGCAACTCAATACACCTCGAACTGTCCAATAATTGTTTCATCTGGAGAATAGCGTTTGTATGGAATACACTTTCCAAAAGTGAATCGTTACCTTCGCACAAGCACCGCTCTGAGAGCGCCTTGAGGTTTTTATTTTGTGCTTGTATGTTAATTTGAAAAAAAAGCTTCGTATGTCTGTATAATTTTCATTTCTGTCCCTCTCAGCAGCATTTACTGCGATTAGGCAACTAGATGATATCATAACCTAAACGAGTTGCATTCTTAATCCAATACAAAACAGAAAGTTTCGATATATATCAGAATTCGTCACTGTTCCTAATCAGGGTATTGTTTCATCTCATCTGCTATTTCACATAGCATCTCACTTCAAGAGGCTCATACAGAAGGCTCACCCTCGAGAGTGCTGCAAGTCAAGAAAATTTAAAGTTTCATTCCTAACCATAAATAAACGTTATTTCATAAAAGACAACGGATTCATGTTTTTGCAAAATTGTAATATACATACTCATAGTACCAGTAATAAAAAAAATTAATTTGAACCATTCTCAAAGTTGTAAATCTGTAGATTTTTTTCCCGATTATATTTGCATCAAATGAAGTTTCAAACACCTAGTATACTCATTCTTATGCATCAATACCATCTACAATATGGATCGATTTCTGTAATTCTGATAGATACCTGGTCATGATTTTTATGTAATATAGAAGTACATTTTGAATTTGCCATAAACTACTGAAGTTTCGAATATTTTTTTTTGTAATGTGTCTATGATTTAATATAAAATACCTATTACAATTTTCTCATCGACCTTTTTTGGGTACTTTTTACCTTCCACAATCTGAAAAATATAAAAATTATAATACAGAACTTTATACAACTATAGACCTTCATACAAGTTTAGAAAGGGCAAACTTTTTTGTTTATACCAATAAGTAACTACGTGAAATCCAAGTATTTTTCACAAAGAAAAATGTTGTATGTATCAGTAACTTGTCGTATTTAACAATTTTGCCTATCAAAAAAAATGTTAAGAAATAATACAATACTTATCTTTACGTTTCGGAGGCCAAAATCTGCCTCCGTCATCAGAAATGGACAAAAAAATTCTAAGATATTTGCAGTTATTCCTTTTGAATATTTATTTCTTAATTTTGTTTTGTTTCGAAATATGAAATTATATCAATGTTGTTGATTGACAACTGAAACATTCGATGTAATACAAGGTGCTCTCAGATATCAGTCTGTTGCCATTTCACCAATTTGAACTAATTTTTTTTCAAGAAGGAAAATTTTTCATAATTTTATATTTCAAAACTCCTTTAACATCTGTCGAAAAAGTTAAGAATAAAATAGTCAAAAGGAATAACTGCAAATATCTTAGATGTTTTTTGTCCATTCCTGAAGACGGGGGAAGATTTTGGCTTCCGAAGCGTAAAGATAAGTATTTTATTATTTCTTAGCAATTTTTTTGATAGGCAAAATGGTTGAATACGACAAGTTACTGATAAATAGAACATGTTCCTTTGTGAAAAATACTTATCGGTGTGAACTAAAAAGTTTGCCCTTGCTACACTTGTATAAAGTTCTTCATTATGATTTTTATATTTTTCAGATTGTGGAAGGTACAAAATACCCATAAAGGTCAATGAAAAACTGAATTTTCCTCCACAAAAAATGACTTTCGTTGAATACCAAGTATAACATGTGATAGTTTTCAGTTTCACATTTATGTTGAATTGTCTGTATAGTTTTAGTAGATTCAGTTTATATACATTCCTAACTTCATACGTCTGAATTTTGTTGACGAACTGAAGATCTTGATTGAAATGTAGTAGAATTCAGTTAACTGAAAGAGGCAACAGAGGTTAACCAAATATTTTTTAGTATTGGTTTTGCTTTTTGATTCTGAAAAAAGAATCAATCTTGAAAAATTCAGTATTATGCTTAGAAAACTTCCTGATTGAAAATTATGATGGCAGTAGAATCCTCACACATAAACTCTATTCTCCATTAATAAACGAAGTTGAAATAAAACATAATATGGGATTATCGTTTGTAAAGAGGGTTTTCGTACGGAGGTTTTGATGTCGTTTAGCGGATATTTACTAGGGAATTATGTCTTTCTTTATATTGTGCAATGTGTCGAAAAATGTTTATTACTTCTTATCAAATGGAGGTATTCATATAATTCAATGTTTCAGAAGTAAGTTAACACCTAGTAATATTGAAGTGAATGTATCCCGAGGATTTAGAAAATAATAAAGCAGTATGTGATAAAAGAACTGTTTAATTTAATTTTTTGTATTATACATAGTTTTTTATTTTTGTTTCAAAAGCTAGACTTTTTTCAAGAACATATTTTATATATTTCCAGCCAAATCCTAGATTACAATAATACCTTCCACCACTTGAGTTTTATCAATGAACCGAGTGTTATCACAACAGTTTTTTAATTTTGAACTGACCTAGGCAAAAAGTTGAACTTCGAAGCGATGAACCAATGCAGTTTGCTGCATCCTGCTCATGGAAGAATCACGCGCTCTAAGTCAGTATTTCAATTGACTCTGTTTGACTACGTTGAGGTATTTGAGTAAAAAAATTAGTATTCTGATTCAATGAGAAAACACAGCTTCATTTTTAGGTACAATTTCTTAATCAATAACCCTAAGTGAATTATCAATATTTCCCATGAATGAAATATATCGACATCTACCTATGATAGTACAGCTAATCCTATCCTATCCTCATCCCTAATCGAGCATTATCTGTAACAAATTTCTTCCACCGATGCCGCTATGCAATTCCCATTTTTTTCATGCAAGGTAACGAATATGTACAGACAGTGCAATAACTGGAGTTGTGCAATGTGGTGGAAGACTTGCAGAAAATCTGTTGAGCTTTGACAAAAAAGGAAGTGGGAACTCTAAATGAGGCTAGATTTAGTCATCTGGCTGATCCCTCACTGTCCTCTAAAGAAATAATATCCAATTTAGTTTTGAGCAGTTCTGCTTCGAATTCATTATCCTAGCAATCCAATGAAGGAGTCAATCATCGTATCAATGTTTACTCAGAAGAAGATAGTAGTAGCAAATATAGTATCAACGGGTACAACATTAGATCGGTGATACCTTCTTCAGTCAAAACTATTGAGTTCAATGGGTTAAAAAATCTTGGAAATACCTGTTTCATGAACAGTGTAATACAATGTTTATCAAAGACGGGAAGGTTGCTCGAATACTTAAAGAGGATACATACATGGAAGATATCAATACTAGTATTTCTAGTATGAAAGGTGTTTTAATCAAAGCGTTCGCAGAAGTTATCAAGAAATTGTGGTTAGGAGATACATCTGAATAATCAACACAGTCTACTTCAAAAGTCAGATTCAAAGATTTCCTCCTCGATTCATGGGTTCTGCCCATCAAGACGCCCACGAATTCCTTCGATATCTCTTAGAAAGTTTACATGAGGATCTTAACAGTATTACTGATAAAACTGAATCGATCTTAATGGAGATTGACGAAAAATTGAGCGACAGCAGAACTGCACAAGAGACCTGGCTGAGATATTTGAATATGAACAACTCTAACATTGTAGACTATTTCGTAGCTCAATTAAAATCCACTATGCAGTGTACACACTGTGGACACTCATCAGTAATCTTCGATCCTTCCTGGGATTTGTCTCTTCCCATACCACAAAGAACTAGCCAATTGAGTTTCTCAAATTGCTTGGATTCCTTCACAAGAGTGGAAACTCTGCATGGAGATGAAAAACCAACCTGTTCGAGATGCAAGCAAAGAAAAAAATGTACAAAGTCCTCATCAATCTATATTTCCCCGTATTTTAGTAATTCATTTGAAAAGATTCTCTCCAACGGAAAGATTCAGAGGCAAATTGAATATTTCCATTGATTTTCCTTCAGATGACTTAGATATGAGCAATTATGCAGCAGACACTTTTAAATCACAATGGGACTACTTCCAACGAGCATTCCACAGCATATTGCAGACACCCATATAGTGGCACGTGGCATGATTACAACGATTCACACGTGTTCCCAATTTCGCTAAAATTATTTGTGAGCGATGAGGCATATGTCCTCTCTTATGAACAGAAGGAACGAAGCAGCACCTTTGATGTGATTATTTTTCTCTTCTTTCCTTTTTTTATAATCTCAGTTCTTTGAATTGATTTGTATTTCATGATTGTTCCAAATTTAATTATTTATTGTAATACACTCATTCCATACCCAAATTTATTATACAATGTTTTTCAGTACTATCGTGCTGGGTTGAATTTTCTACTGCATCTTTTTTTGACTTTTTCTCCAACATATGAGAGATTCGCAAAAGAAAAATGTACAATACAGGAAATAGTAGTGCTAAACGATTTCTCGAGGGTTATTGTAGATGACATAATGAGGAAGAAGAAGTTTAGGTTGAGAATAAACGAAATATCGAGTTTTAGAAAGGACAAGAACCAAGATAAATATATCCCATTCCAATATCAGCAATACACGAAGAACTCTGAAAAGATTTTCGAAGAACTAGGTATGAACGTAGTTTTTACAAAAATTCATACACTACATAGCTTTTTAGGAAGCCCAAAAGACAAGTCGAGAATTCTGAAAAGTCTGTAAGTTACGAAATTATTTGTAAAAACTGCGATGCAAAATATACTGTAACGAATTAAAGAATTGACTGCCTTGAACAAATTTATTTTCAACAATATAACACTATCACAACTAATTTATATGCAACACTTAGTGACTGAAGCTTAATTTATCTTCACAGATTTCTCTCTTTAAACGCACGATTCACTTTATAAGTACAGACTACTCCCCCTAGGGACGGGATACCGCTTATATAGCGGCAACGAACACTGCAGATCCCTTCTTGTCGTTTTGGCACGCATCCGAAATTTTCTCGGCTAGTCAGACCGCTTCCTTTGCCGATGTCTGAGATAACGGTCAGGGCCGGCCTCAGATTCATTACATTGTCCCCTTCTTAGAGACGTTTCGTCCCGAAATGTCATCCTTGGCGTGTGTCGATACCTGCTGGACTCCCCATATCTGCACTGTGAAGTTCGATGGAAGTAACTCTCCACAGTCTTCATGCTCGATCGTGGAAGATAGTTACCTCACACCAAAATCTGGATACCGCTGGATCTGAAGATCGTTTCCAACATGCTTCTCACAATTCTCAAGTCCAGCCTGTCGAGCCCAGAGACTAATTTCGGGATTGCCAAGTCCACGAGATTCTGGTCGAGCATCGTCTCCTTCAGTCTGGTAAGACTCCTCCAGACGTCTTCATACGACGGTTTGTCTCGAAAATGCTTTTCGGTCACCAAGTAGAGAATGTTTCTCTGACCCTTCTTTAGCTGTAGCACTTCTCCGACTTCAGGATTCTGTTCTCGTAATGTCTGAAGCTGACCAAATTTCTTGTTGAATACCACAGCGATACCCTTGGACATATACATTTACCCTTACCAGTTACTCCATGTACGACCTTCTGTCCGTTCGAGTATAAGGACATGAATTTCTGGAACGTCATTCCATCTTCTGGTGGTCTGAGGGTGCGAACTCGTGATTTCCAGCATAATGAGCCAATCTATTAAAATGGACGACCCTAGGCTTTCCTCGAGGTGACTTATGCATTCAGTAGACGAGGTCATTAATCTTTTTCATGATTTTGTACGGACCTTCCCACGAGTTCCGCAACTTTGGTGATAAACCACGGCGTCGTTTAGGGTTGTACAGCCAATCTAGGTCACCGATTTCGAATTCTCCACCATTCGCCTTGATGTCATAGGCCTTCTTCATTTTATCGCTGGCACTCCGGATGTTCAGACGAACTCGTTCATGTATGTTGTCCATTCTCTGCCGAAGCTTGCTGACATAATCCTCCCCTGCAGTGTCTTGTTCTGACGGCGTCTCAAATTTCAGGTCTCAAGGAAGCCGCAGTTCTTGGCACATTATAATACTGGCAGGGGTTTGACCGGTTGACTCGTGCAATGCCGAACGATAAGCCAGCAGGAACAGGTGGAGGTATTGTTCTCAGTCTCTTTGATGGTCAGAGACTACCTTGGACAAGTGGCGGTTTATGGTCCTATTCATTCGTTCCACCATTCCATCGGACTGTGGATGTAAGGACTCAAAATTTCTGCCCTGGTCCGAAGGCAACTCCAATGGGACACCGAATCGACATATCCATTTCTTTACCAGGACGTCAGCGACGGTAATGGCTTCCTGGTTGGGCAGGGCGTAGGCTTCTGCCCACTTGCTTAAGTAGTTCATGGCTACTAGGATGTATTTATTCCCATGGTCGGACTCTGGAAACGGGCCGGCGATGTCGATGTCGATGGCGATTCTCTCAAAAGATCTTCCCACGTTATACTGGCGCATTGGAGCTTTTGATCGTATCCGAGGTCCGTTACTGGCAGCACATACAGCACATATTCTGCACCAGTCCTTGACGTCGGCTTGATAATTAAACCAGTAAAACCGTTGTCTAACTTTCTGGAGGGTCTTCGTTACTCCCAGATGTCCTCCAGTGACTCCATCATAGATTTCTTGGAGCA
This sequence comes from Leptinotarsa texana, assembly GCA_015342105.1. Taxonomy (NCBI): domain Eukaryota; kingdom Metazoa; phylum Arthropoda; class Insecta; order Coleoptera; family Chrysomelidae; genus Leptinotarsa; species Leptinotarsa texana. Next base: position 9,160 of record WOGN01004154.1, read on the forward strand.
CCTCCCGTCGTCTGTTCCTGGGTACCACTGTCTGGCACCTTTCTTCTGCACCGTCTTCAGACTCCAGCACCCGCTTCAGAACCCCATTTTCCAAGATAAGGAAGTTCCATTGTGCCCAGTAGGACTTAACCGCTGGCGAATAACCTGCTACCTCCTGCCAGGATGGTCTTCGATTACTTTTTTTCCATCCGATGACTAAACCAAGATTTGGGTCTTTCTCTTGGTCTTCCTTGATCTCAGTATCCTCCCAGTTGTCGTTCACAGCTCTAGTCCTACAAAGAGCTGCTTCCTTCTCTTCTGCTCGTCGGTAATGTGAGCAGTCATCGGGGCATGATCTCCGTGATACAGCATCTGCGTTTTTTACGGGAGCTTGCTGGATACAGGCTGACGATTGCCTCTTCTCATGGAACCTTTCTAGTTTTTTTGTTTTGGTGTTGGTTCTTTGAATGCTTGGACATTTGCTACGCACATGGTCAATTTTCCTACGGTTCCAGCATTTTATTTGTTTTCTTTCAGACAAAACTCCTTTTATCACCTTTCTAATAGTGGCCTCGAAATCAGCAGAACCCTATACATCTTCCTCCATAGTTTGAAGTTTGTTCTGGCCCTTGCAGGATTGCTTCATAGCCGCAAACTCTAGAGCTCTTGCCAGTGCATCCACAAGATGACTGGTAAGAGCTAGCGTCAAGGCCTGAACTCCGCCTTTGATTTCCTTTACTTCCGTGTTCATTTCCTTCCAGATTTTGTCTATCTCTGTCTCGATGGTGCCTATCCTTTCTTCGAGCAGGCTCGCCACACTACACAGCTCTTTCTTCAAGCCTTCTGCATTCTCAAGAAGTTCTTCCTTCAAGCTATTCGAATTCTCTAAAAATTTATCTTCCAAACTTTCATACTTTTCAAACTTTTCAAAAGCTAGTCTTCCAAACTCTTCGAGTTTTCCAGAAGCTTCTCCTCCGGTCACTTCGAATTTTGTTGAAGTTCATCTTTTAAACTCATCGAATTTTCCAGAAGCTTCACCTCCAGGCACTTCTAATTTTGTTGTAGTTCATCTTTTAAACTCATCAAATTTTTCAGAAGCTACACCTCCAGGCACTTCTAATTTTGTTGAAGTTCATCTTTCAGCGATTTGGTGTTCTCCTCGAGTTTGCTCATTATTGAACTCAAATCACACCCAGAAACTTCGAATAAATATGTTTCGTGATCTTCTCCTGATTCAATCAAGTTATCCCAGAGTCTCTTCTGGAGTACTGATTTTTTTTTCGGAAGAATCTAGTTCTCTCTCATCCCATTCTTGCTTCAATTCGGCGACTTCCAAGTCCACTAGGCGCACTTTTCTTGAATACATTTCATTTATTACTGTCTATTTTACTCAAAACTGAATATGTCCACTTATTTAATGGAGTCCAAAACACTTATTTATTTTCACAAGTCTATTTTTCGCGAGAAAGGTGTATCATTTTATGTTTCCGTCGTCCGGTACTGTCCGCTTCGCGAAACACAATAACCAGTCTATCTGCGCGAAAGTGCAAAAGTTTTATAGTCAATTTCACCGTAATACAAAAATTATCCACAAAGCGCTCACAAATTTATTTTAAAAATCCACTTCTGATCACCAATTGTAACGAACTAAAGAATTGATGTGTCCTAAACAAATTTATTTTTAACAATATTTCACTGTCACAACCAATTTATATACAACACTCGGTAACTAAAGCTTAATTTATCTTCACAGATTTCTCTCTTTAAACGCATGATTCACTTTCTATGTACAGACTACACCCCCTAGAGACGGGAGGCCGCTTATATAGCGGCAACGAACACTGCAGATCCCTTCTCGTCATTTCAGCACGCATCCGGAATTTTCCCGGCTAGTCAGACCGCTTCCTTCTTCGATGTCATGCGCCTGGTGTCTGAGATAACGGTAAGGGCCGGCCTCAGATTCATTACAATACAGACAAAAAGATCTATTAAAATAACATATAAGAAAAACTTAGCACACATTTCGTTTATCGAAATTTCTTTATGCTTAGTAAATAATTGTAAATTACACTCAGATTTTCAATGTCTGTGTTTTTGTTCATATCATTAGGATTTTGGTTGATTAGGACCATTTTGTAAATAAGCCTTTTAGACATATTCTTTTATGAATATAAAACTTTTGCTTGATCAAGTTTGATTTCATGTCCTGTTTCAATAGAATGAATGTTTGTTCAATCTTATATCACTTTTGTGTGAAGTTATTCTGCTTTTCCAATATAATTTGAATCACAAATATTACATGATATATTGTAAATAACGTTTAATTTTTTCAGATCAGGTGTAGAATCTGTTAACTGTGTTTCAATATTAAAAATAGATTTTATATTCTCTTTAGAAATTTTCATATCCTTTACATTGTGAAAAACTTTATTAATTTTGGAAGATAATTTTCCAATATAGTGAGAAAAATTAATTTCATTTGACTATTCGACTATTAGCATTATCATTTGTACTTCCTGTCACTACTAACAGTAGTGAAAATGAAGGGAAAAGTTTGCATCATTCGTATCTTTTGCCTTCTGAAAGCCAAATTGACAGTAGGCTATTATACTGTATTTATAAAGAAAAGCTAATACCCTTTTTTTCACCATTTTTTCTATGACTTTTGAAAGTGTTGAGACCATGGAGATAGGTCTGAAGTTATATGGATCTTCTGCATTACAGCCTTTGAAATAGGAATTAACAAAATCTGTTTTTAAACACGAAGGGAAATTTCCAAGGGAAAAGGATTCATTTACAGCCATCACTAGTGTATTCAAAGCGGAATCGGGAAGGTTATTTGAAATATTTACTGAAATTTCATCAATGCCCGTTGCATTTTTGTTTTTATTTTCTTGCAAAATTCCTTTCACAGCTCTTCAAAGTGTATTCAAGGTGAAAGTTGTTGAGCATATTCATTCTATTCTATCCTATTCCATACGATTTGAAGTGGGAACAAGAGATGAAGTTAGTTTTTGAGCAGTTGTGCAGTAAAAATTATTGAGTGGTTTAGAATTGAATTTAATTTATTTCTTAGACTATTCACTATGGCCTAGTTTTCTTTAATTTCATTATCAGCTTTGCTTATTATACTTTTGTAATGAATTTCTTCTGCATGTTTCATTAGCCGTCTGTAAATTTCACGATATTTGTTGAAAAATTTTACAAGAAATTTATCCGAAAAATATTTTCGTATTGAATTTAGCGATCTCAAGTTGGTCACAGAAATTTTGGTGCCCTGTGTAATCCATGATTTATTAATTTTTTCAATCTTTATTTTCCGTTTACGAAACCCTTCTTTAAAACGTCTGGTTAAAAATTCTTGAATGGCGCCTATAAAATCGCTTGAAGGCAAAACCTCTTCCCATGCATTTTGCTCGCAATTGTGTTTAAATTTGTTAAAATTTTTGGAGCTATAGATTCTACCAAACTTGAATGATTTCCTTGAGTTACTACTTTCAATAGGAATTTTAAAAATTTTACCTTCGTGGTCTTAAAGACCAGCTGGGATCACACTGCGCGTCAATTTTTCTTTATCCAGGTTTGTGCAAATATAGTATATAATAGAAGATGAATGTTGTGAGATTCGTGTTGGTTTCACCTGCGTACATTTATTTTCAATGTTGTTGCATCTCAAGAGGACCGGCTAGGTTGGACAAGCAAATCAATTCTTTTCATACACTATGCAAAAATATTGTATTTCATCCAGTTCTGAGTTACGTTTGAAGTTGCAATTTCCTTCAGCTCATGATTAACTTATTTTTGAATCGATTGAAGAATTCAAACCAAACATACAAGGAGCGAGTAGATACGTGGAACAATAAAAAATTTGAATCTTTTTATAATATTCTACATTACTACCAAACACCATATGACATACTGTTTGAAACCTCTGATGTAGTAATGAATATTACTAGAGTTTTTCCCAACACCAAATCGTTATTTTTAAACCTCGACACGTGTTTCGATCACCAAGTGATCATCATCAAGAGGAAGACAAAACTGGAAATTTCGCAAAACTAAAGCTATTTATGTTATACAGAAATATCATACAGGTAAACCATGCAGGTATACCACCCATACAGGTATACCACCCTAAATTAATTTTAAAATTGGCCTTTCTATTATTTTACAATATTTCCTTATGTATGTTTGGATGTTACAGCTATATATAAAACAATTTTCAGCTACATAAAATCAATTTCACAATACTGCCTATCTAAATATATTTACAATGTGTCTTTTGTAGTAATCAGTAAACCCAACAATATTATTTTAACAAGCTATATAGTATGCTATTTGGTATTGGTCCGTTATCGTTATTCATAATATTGTTATGTTTACTTATTTCTATACTCTCATAGGCATCTAGTTGCCTATTGTTGTTATCTTGTCTAACTAATCTTAATGAACTGAAGTTTATGGAATGATTTTGTTGCAAAATATGATGGACGACTGCTGATTTTTCAGGTCTTCCATATTTCATTATGTTCACTTATTCCTAGCGTCCCAATTCCACAGACCTTGCAATACCTCAGGAAATTACTAGAGAAAAATAATTTCAATAACAACGAAATCGATGAATTCGTTTCTCTTACTGATTTGTGTATGGAACAAAATCGTTTATTGATAAATATATTACACATATCATCAATTGTTGTTTTGAACGTTCATATTTTCCAGACTTGTGGAAAATTGCCTTTGGGAAACCCATTCCCAAGAATAATGATCCAGCTAGACTATTCTAATCTCAGAATTATCAGTATACTTCCAACCCTGGGTAAAATTTTTGAAAGAGTTATTTATTGACAAATTAATGAATATTTAAATACCAATAATCTGTTTTATCACCATCGCAATGTGGTTTTAGGCATGGTTTTAGCACGGCTACAGCTCTTGCTACTGTTACACAAGACATTGTTAGTGAATTTGATAAGGGAATGATTAGCACTCTTGTACTACTAGATTTTTCGAAAGCATTCGATACCATCAATCATGAGCTGATTTGCATGAAACTCAAATATTATGGTTTTATTTACTTGGTCGATCTCAAAAAGTTGTTGTTGATGGTCATCACTCCTTACCTCTTGATATTCAATCAGGAGTACCACAGGGTTCCATTTTGGGACCTTTATTGTCCATCATTTATACTACTGACATTATCTCGTTCATCAAGAAATGTAAAATACAGGCGTATGCTGATGACATACAATTATACATGCACTTTAAAATCGATGAGTGTGCTGAGGCACAA
>WOGN01004156.1:0-14425 GCA_015342105.1 Leptinotarsa texana
CCTCGACTGTAGTGAACAGAAGCTCCAGCCATACAAAAGAAGAAATTGTTTCCAGTGGCGGAAGTAATTTTCAGGGAACATTTCAAAATTGTACATTTATTATTTGTAATGACGTGAATAAATGAAATATGGTTCAGTTTTCATTTCTATTTATTTTTACTTGTGAAAGGTAGAGGGAATTATAAAATCTATAATGTCCCAAGGGAGTCATGACCCTCTTTATTGATAGCGTAACTATGACGATATAAGCTTATAATATCCCGGTCAGAAATAAACACCTTATTACGTTATGAACAATTCGTCCTCCTGACGAATCTCACTTGAAAGGGTAAGGGAAAATTTCCAACCTGAAGAAAATGAAAATGACTCGAACATTTTAGTCAGTTAGATTGGAGAGTTGGTTTGAAGAGTTTGGTTTCAATTTTCTATGTAATTTCTCAACTAAATTAATTGGTTAATATAAACTTGAAGCTTTATACTTCGCTTCGTTAGCTCAGTTTAAATGGAGCCAGTCACCCTGATGACTGTACTACTGATGATTTTTCTTTAAAATGTGTATGAGCTCAGTATACTACTATATATTCAAATTTATCTACGCATGCTGAAGTCGGAAAGCCTAATTTTTGGGCGAGAGTATATTCTACTCCTGCTTAGCACTTATAAAAGCTGGTAAGTTGCTATTGTAGTCAGTAAGGTCAGTGTAAGGTTCCTAGACAAATTACAGATGTTCTGAAACTCGTAAATCTGGATTTGTACACAGGACATTATTTTCTTAGATCGGCAGCACACCCACTTATACGCAAATGTTAGAAATTATAACGCCCTCTACACGCTATAGATGATATAGTCTTTGGTATAGACCTTTTCCTTCTATATCAAAGAGGCAACCGGAGTCCACTCGTCCCACGGAATCGTAATTCAACAAGTTGCTAAATAACAAAGTTCTTGTTGAATCATGGTAGCTTTTTGATAAAAACTTGAAGTTTTGCCGTTTACTTTCGATAAAACGGCCTGTGAGGCTGTAGTAAGAAGCATCCAGTTTACTGTCCCACAGTATACAAGCAATACCACGAAGTATAAGAGACAGTCTAGTTTGGAACGTGCAGTGTGAATTGAGCCTGTTAGGAGATAGACATTTGAAGTTTCTCTAGTAGTGGAATGAAGTTGAGTTCAATTATAGAGTGTGGTCAATTATTGTCGAACTTACGGGAAAAAAACGTAACAGTTCTCCATCTATTCTTGCGGTTAAAGTGATACGGTTAGTCTATATATATTCTTGCGCTTAAAGTGTTACTTACTTTGCTGTAAGAAACACTTTTTGATTTCTACCGTTTGGAAAGTTCGGTATTTTTATTGTTGCCAGAAACTATAATAAGTGCCAACATTCACATTTCTGTTGAATGTATTTTTGCGGAAAGAATGTCGAGCATGAAAAATTAAGAGAGCTCTACCCATATTTCATTTCCTGCGCTTTGGGAGAGGACGAGATCCTTCTCGGGTATTACACGGGTCGGCAAGTTTTCGGTGCCCCCTTTCCGGGGCTTTTAGGTATCTTGTTACCAACTCAAAAGTACACTTTGACAGCTGTTTGTCTCGAATCCATGATGTATTATTCTTTTGTTTGTCTATTTACTTTCACTCAAGGGACTGATAAACTACAGAGACTTTGGCAGATCAACTTTCGAAAGTATTTTGAAAGTATTGTTCCATTAGTATCCATCGATTATTAATGTTTGTAGGAAATATTACTGAAATTATATTAATAATAGTGCATTAATACTAAGTTGCATCAACAGGGAACTAACTTGAAAGGGATAATTTATCTCTTCGAAAACAATTCAAAACTAATTAAAAGATGATTGCTGAAGAAAAGATTCAAATTCCAATCTTTGGAAATATTTGACAATGACGATGGGTTTGTGTTTGAAAGTTACTCGTTTGCATAAAAAAAAATTTGAAATTAATTCCTTTCTTCTTGGGAAAATTCATTCATTCTTTTTTTGACAAAATTGGAGAAGTAGAAAGCCAAAACCTTCCTTTTCCGAAAATTATTCATCTCCAGAATACGAGCTTATATTTTGTTCACCTCAATTAGGAACAATTCCTATTGTAGCTGAATATTTTTTATGTGCATGTTTTTAAAGGTTTTCTATGGAACGCCGTTTTACTTTTTATTATCACAAATATTCATTTCCCAATTTATTCACATAACAATTTATTTGTTTGAATTTAATTGATTCAAGCATTTGTTCGACACATTAACAACGATTGTTCGCAAAATTTGTTCTATTTTAAGTGACACTTCATTTAAAATGTTACATGAATAAAATTTTTATTTGAATAAAAAAGATTAATGAAATAACTTGGAAAATGGAACGCCAATTTACTACATATTATGCTGAAAAACAATCTATATACATATTCGAGTAAATTCAACAAACGTTTCAATTCCGCATATAATTTCGACCTATGAATAAAATGTTAGTTATTCATATGACTGTTGAATTGTAATGAAACTTTAAATTCACTTTCTAAAAGTAAGTATGGGAATAAAATTTCAATTAATGTATTTAAATGACTGTCAAAGTTTTCTCATGAAACATAAAAATAGACTTTCGTTTGTCTGAAAATATAGCAAATTAACTTTCCATACTTGATATTTTTCTATGAATATTAAAGATTATTATATTTCAATTTTATTGAAAGTGTTGAGTATTTCCAACATTCACTTTAATGCATTCAATTTAAAATTTGGTTATAACTTTTGTGCAAAATATTCTCAAGCAAGTATCATTTTATTTCATCAATCTTTTTAAAAAGCTACTTTCTGACAAAGTATTAAATTTTTTGATGATTTAAAAAATTTGTTGTATTTGAAAGACACATTTAAAACGATTGTTGATAATTTTAATTTGGCGCTGGTATCGAGCGGATTTATCAAGAACTTCAAGTGTTACATATGGCAACATGCTAGTTCATTTATAGTACGACAAAACACCGTTCAACCGTGGCGTCGAATAAAAATTATCAACAATCAATTTCATCAATAAAACGGCGTGACACGCCGTTTTACTTTCCATTGGTATTTTGTAAAAATGAATTGTTTTGACCGTTGCATTTAGCTGATACATGAATTAAATTGATTGTTGATAATTTTTATTCGGCGCTGCGGTCGGACGGAATATTGTGTTACTATCACTAGAATATCATGTTGCCAGATTTAAAAATTCAACTTCTCCAAGAATCCGCTCGACGCTAGCGCCGAAGTAAATTATCAACAATTGTTTTAATTCATGTAACTATAATTATCAACTAACAATTTTATTCATGTTTCACAGAAATTGTAGTTTATTATTCGATAGTTACAAAAAAATATATATAACAAACATTTACTTCCAAAAATTTTAAACAATAAATCTGTATTATAAAAGTGAAATCAAGTGTCATTTAAAATAGAACCAATTTTGCGAACAATCATTTTTAATGTGTCAAACAAATCCATGAATCAATTAAATTCAAACAAATAAATTGTTAGTTAAATAAATTGAGGAATGAATATTTGTGACAATAAAAATTAAAACGGCGTTCCATAGTTTTCGCTTGGTATTTCATTATCGATTGACTTTTTAAAGAAGTAATAATCTCCAGACAATAAAGCAGATTTGAACTTGACTTTATAACAATACGAAGGTAAACGATGAAATGCATTTTTGAGGAAATAAAAAAATGTCTATGGATAATGAAAATAGGGTGGCATTATATGTACTAGGTTTCATTGCTAAAAAAGAGTTCATTGACAAAAAATCACTTCAATTGAGTTTACCAACGAAATAACTGATGTTTGCTTCAAACTTTGACTCAGATTCACGATCATTGAACAGCTTGGTAAATCTAGCTGTATCTCTGACTATTGAATGCGTAGTAGATCAGCCGACGGAGTGGGACGGACTCGTTAACATCGAGGAACTCGTGTAGTGAACATTGTTTTAGAACAGTAAGTGGAGAAAATTTTATGCAGATGCATAATTAATTTGCATATTAAAGAAAACCGAGTTCCTACCCTTAGGGAAATTCATCCGAGACATTGACTATCAAGGTATCAGGGAGTCTTTGCGAAAATAAATTCATAAACATGGATGTTGATGAAGAAAGGTGAAAAGTAACAGAATAATATTGATGGAATGCGAGGCTAGTCGACTACTCAGGACATAATTCTTGAAGAAAATTCGGACCTATAGAGAAGAATGTCAACCTATTATTTATATGATTGAAACATATTCACGCTTCACACACGCATCAAAAAGGTTGGAGTGATCATACCATGGATGAAAATGGTAATCTATCCGGAATCGTATCTCTTTCTGACGAAAACCATACTAATTCTGATTCTGTCCGTCGGTAGATGACAAATTTGAATGTTTTCACTGATACCGCTACTTTAAAGTCTTGACAAAGATTCAGTGATTTTTAATTTTCTTTATAATTCAACTGAATCTTGATGCTTTCAGGGTATTATGCCGATCACTTATCTGTGGCCAAAGAAGTGAAGGGAAACTATACCATTAGAGCAAAAAATGAAACGAAGAGCTTTCACTTGAACAATCTCTCTTATGCTGGGCCCATCGTCATGGGAGTTGGAGGTGAGCTTCATGTTTATTTATCAAAATAGACTTTAGACTAGTGACTGTGACTGTTACATAGAAGGAACGCATATTTTTGTGATCTTCCAGAAGTAGGGTTTGATATTCGACTTCTACAGTTCGTAAGTAGAAGTTGAAGAGTTCAAAAATATCAAAACAGATGAATTTAAATATTGAGAGAAGACAAAGTTAAATTGAACAAAAATAAATAATGAATTAACAGAAGTACTAGTACAGGATAGTGTTACGTGCCTTTATTACATACCTCATGACGATATAGAAAAATCCACTCTGTCTAATTTTAGGTTTTCGATATACTTTAAGAAAACGAGTATTTTTTGCAAAAGTGGTGGCATTTTTATTTTTGAAAAATGTTAATCTTGACAATTATCAATTTTTGTTTAAGTTTCCTTATATTATTAGAAATTTCATTGACTTTAACCTTCATAATCTGAAGAAAAAGTGTACTTCAAAACTTCATACAGGTATAAAAAAGGCAATGTAACGGCAAGTTTTCGTTTTTTTGTTTGGCTAGATTAATTTTCAAACTTTCCCTACATATGTCAAATATGGAATACGCCAATGTTGTTGATTGGCTTTGGAAATTTTCTATGTAGTCGGTACAAGAGTACAAGATATTATTCTTATAACTTGAGCTTCAATGCAACTTCCTTTCGAACTTCCATTGACGAATCATGTGACATTTGTTTCAGGCTTCATAGTGGTCGCAGCCTGCGTGATGACCTTCGAAGCTCGAGACTCAGCTGCGAAAGTGGTACCAGCCAGATTCAAGCTGAGCACCACCGTTCCACCACCGAACGCTTGTCAACACGTCAGCCATGGAACTTACAGTAGGCACAGTTCCCTGAAGACGGCGGGATCTCAAACCACGCAATACGCGCACTGTCATTCTTCGACAGCTGACAGGCGGGCGATGACGCAATCGTTTATGCACTTCTCCAGAGGCCTCGTGTTAGAGGCTCAACCAAAAAAGATTTCGCTCAAGGTTCCACAGGTTGGGAACATATATAATAGAGATAATAACATCAGTATTTTTGCTTTAATTTTTCTCATTATGGTACAGGGTGGGTTCTACTTTTAGCCCTTCACGAAAAATTTTTAATTCAATAAAATTATTTTCCCACTATTAAGTAACTTCCTCAGTGGAACTAGCAGTACATTAAATTATTCTACAATACATCTTATGCAACAGTAGTTACAGAACTTAATTATAAATCCACGGTAATTCTAGTTGAATAGGTAAATTCTGAGTAAAAGTTATTACGATGCAATATTAATTATAAGTAAGTCAGTAAACTTTAAATGGTATGTGGTTAATTACTGTTATATTCTTTTCATAACAATTACGATCAATTCTTGGACTTTTATTAGAATAAGGAAATTTGTTTTTTTTTCATGGAATCAAGCAGATTCAAAATGTTTCCCTTATTTTTTTATGTAATACTGTGAAGTTTATGTTGAAATCATGGTTGTTCTCTAAGAGGTAGCAAGCGAAGATGAAATTGGCCTTCTTCAGTTGCAAAATTTCTTCTGTGTTCTAAAATTCTCGTTTTGTAATTTCCAGATGTTTTTTCTATATAAATGTTACTGTACGATCCATATGCTAGGTTGTAGACACCTCATATGTTGTCCTTGTCAATTTTCGACTTGTCGTTCTGCATATGTCATGATATTTTTCATATGACCACCCAAAACACAAAAGAAAGTTTGACATGAACTATGACATTACATACATGGACATAATAATTGGATTCTTCGATGGTTTATGTAACGCAATAACTTTTCAGTTTGTCTTTAATTACACTTCAGCAAATTCTTCAATGATTCAGCTTTGTTTATTTTTCGAATTGTGGAATAATAATAATAATATGCTTTATTATCATAAGACATAACCTTGTAGACAAAGGTTGTGTAGTACATACTTTAAAAAATGCAATACATACCAAGTGAAATAAAAATATAAATAGTACATGGGTACAAACTATGTTAAAATGGACGATATAGAAGAAGAAGAGTAAAAGTCAAGTTTATATAACAGTAGTCATAAAAAGTAACAACTTAAAAGCTCCTCAATAAGTAAGAATAAAAAATATGCATAAGTCAGTTGAAAGCTATCGTTAAAATATACATTCCAAAGTATAATAGGGTCTATCAGATAACTAACTTCCTGAATTGGAAGTCATTTATTTTGGCAGATCTTATGTCCATAGGCAAATGATTGTACATTTTTCCACCTTTGTAAAATATGGAGTCTCTAGTAATGTTTTTTGTTGGCACAGTGAGTTTCAGAGTGTATATGCAGTTTTGGGTGTTATAATGGGAAGAGGATGCAGCAAAAATTAATATATGCTCATTTATTAAACATACAGATTCCAGTATAAATAATGCATTTACCGTTAGATTATTATGTTTTTTGAAAAGGTTCTACAGGAGTTTTCTTGGTTTAAGGTTTCCTATATACCGTATTGCCCTTTTCTGTAAAATTAATAGACTTTTGAATAAACTGCATGCTCTCCAAAACGGTATTTCGTAGCGTAAGTGAGAATCTATGAGTGCATAGTACGCCATCTTTGCAGTGCTGAACCCCAATTCTTTATAAATCACTCTAACCGCATAACAGCCAGAGGAGACTTTTCTAGTGAGTTTTTTAACATGATCCACAAATTTTAAATTCTGGTCAATGAAGACTCCTAGAAATTTAGCGGTATTTTTAGATTCCAGTAATCTGTCTTCAAAAAAAAGTTCGTAATGGCGGATTTCAGATTGTTTTAGTTATTGAGCCTGCTTTGTCAAGAAAACCCAAACTGATATAACAATGACGCATTTCTGACTCTGACTCATTTTAATATATGATTCATTTGTATTCACCACGAATGGGAGTAACAATACTTTTGTTCAGCTGCCTTGGGAATATTCCAAAATTTAGTAATAAAATGTACTAGCACTGACCGACAACACCAAAAGTACTTTTTAAAAATCTTATGTCCATGAATTCTAATTTATTTATTATTACTGACATATTAGATAATTCTGGTTGTCTAAATTCAAAGGAATTACAGCCTACCGTGATACGAGTTTGCCATTTTTGGGCATTCCCAATTGATTTCAAGATGATTTTCATACTTTCAACGACATATTCATTGAATGACTCAACAATTTCCTGAAAATCAGGGAATATTTGTATACATCCATTAATTTCAAATTAATATCACTCCTGGTGTCTCAAAAAAAAAATGAATTCTTATCAGTCTATAGTTTCCTAAAGATATTTCACCTTCTTCAATATCAGAACAAGGTAGTATAAGCTGTGAAGATAACTTAAGCACTTTGTTTGTTCTCTCGTCATCATTGATGTCTACCGCAGTTGTAGGCGAAACATCAGGTACCTATACTACGGCCAACAAACCCGGAAAATAGCTCTGACACAGCATGCGTAAAATTATTGATATTACTAACCAAAAACCCTTTCATCATTGATGTTCTTGATGGTGTACCACAAACCGGCTGGGAAAGTGGCGACCAATATGTGTAAGTCAAAGAAAAACGAGAACCAAGTGGTGGGTTGATGCTCTGAGACTGAAGCGATGATAGGTATGTGAATTTTAGCATAACCGGTGTCCCACAAAGAATAGAATCTGAAAGAAAATTGAACAATTAGTTAAATAGAACAGCTAATATTTATTTAATAACAGGTGTTCATTACTCAATTCTACAGTGTGTACAGCAGTAAAAGAATAACAATAGTAATAGACAATATAAGGAAAGTGAAAAATGAATGGGAAATACCAAATAAACATAACGCAAGTCAGACAGAAAAATATTTGCTGACGAAAAATTTCATTAACAAATTAATGTAGATAGAAAGGAAAACAATCGGAGAAGAAATGCAATACAAGAAGAGTGAAATCAATAAATGAAAAAGAAGAAGGAAAGGAAAATAAAACGTGAAAAGACCACAATCCTCAAGTATTGAAAACATAAATAAAGAAAATATAGTAAATGTACGAGAAAAAAAAGATGAAAAAAGCATGCATATATAATGAGTAAGAAACAAACTGAAATAGTACATTTGAAAAAAGTTAAAGAAATTGAGAAAGAAGAATTTACATAAAAGGAAGGTGTGATAAAGTTAAAAAAGGATAAGAAAGTGGACGTTATAGATTGTGAGTGAGAAGATTATTTAAATAGATTAAGGAGCAGAATAACAAAGATGAAATGGAAAAAGAGAACACAAGTTAAAAAAGATGAAGAATTGAAAATGCTGAAAATCCAGCAAAAATTAATGAAAAACATATAGCAATATTTGGCAAGCATGAATAAAAGAAAACGCTGGAAAACAGGATAAATGAAAAAATTGCGAACTAAAGAAGGTAAAAAATCAGTAAATTGGCAAGAAAAGAATAAGAAAAGGGAAAAGAATATCAGGCCAAAAGAGGAAAAAAATGACATGTAATAAACTATGAATTATGAGGCAGGAACAAGGAAAAAAGGGAATAAATAAGAGGGAAGAAAAGATAGAAGAGAAGCATACAAGAAAAATGAGTACAGCACAAAAAATAGCAGTAAATGAGCAAGATAGCATAGAGACAAAGTAATAGGTAAGAAAGATGGAAAATAATTAAAGGTAGAAGGCAAAAAGTTATTAAAATTAGTATAACTGCAATAAATAGAAGATAAAATAAACTAATTTGGAAGGAATGAGAATAATCTAAAGAAATAAGAGTGGAGTAAAACGGATTAGAAATGATTATAAAACGTGTATAAGCAAAATTGAATGAAATATAGAAGGCAAAAGTTGAATAACGAAGAGAGTGCGGAATAAAATAAAGAAAGGAAAGCTGAAGAAAATGGCCTATAGGGCGAGCAGAAACAAACAAGAGATGGGGGTGACAGCATCATTTCAAATCGAAATATAACTGTCAGAAGGCAAAACAAATATAGGGCGAGCAGAAACAAACAAGAGATGGGGTGACAGCATCATTTCAAATCGAAATATAACCGTCAGAAGGCAAAACAAATATAATTCGATAACTATAGATAATTTTGCAGATTAGCTCTCAGTCGGGCGACTTACCTTCCACTCCAAGGCGCTACATATCCAGCATAGGTGAGGAGAACCACCGTAGAAAATACCAAAGCAGCAGATGCGAGACCTCCAAAAATAACCAAAGATTTGAATTCTGATTTTGACATCATCGACTGAAGGTATTTCAAAACAGCAACGGCAAACAACAGTGCGAAAACACCTGGAAAAATAATACTCGACAATTTTATAATGCAATTACATTTGTGAAAGAATTCTAATTACCGCCAGCTGCCATATGTTCGCTAGTACGAATGGGCTGGAACCCAACGAAGGGTATTTGCATAGAAAATATCAGGCCCAATATGTAGAAAGTTGTGTAACTTGTAAAGAGTCTATTGGAAAATCTTCCCATCAACAACAGGACGAAAACATGCAGGGGAATCAGGTTGATGATGAAGACGTATCCACCCCATGCAGATACCTATGAGAAATAAAAGAGAATTCATCTCAAGGACTACCTAAGATGCTTCGAGGACTTACCATGTAAAAGTAGGATAGAGAGGCCGCAACCGACCAAAAGACCGATCCTGTTTTGACGGATTTGATCCAGAGGAAGTAGGTGAACTGTAAGGCGAATATGGCGATGCCCTCATTGTCATAACTTCCGGCGACAGATCGACTTATATAACCAGGCACGATGGCAATAAAACAGGCTGCAAAAAGACCGGCTCCAGCTGACCACAGCTCTTTCGTCAGGAAGTAGGTCGATATGGCGGTCAGTCCACTGAAAATTGAGATTTTAATACGAAGTTACCAGACTTATCGATGGATAATTGTAGATAGATCCAAAATGATTATTGTGAATCGTAGAGCAGATTAGGGAACTCTTGTAATATAAGAGAGATTGTCTATTCAAAATGTCATCAATATAAACATAAAAAATCTCAATAATGTGTTGCAATAATTTTCTTTGATTGCCAAAGGAACTTTGAAGATAAATTTAGTTTCTCAAAATGTTTCTCAACCCGAAATAGTCGTTCGACTCATTTTGATTTGTTTCAGTTTTTACTGTCGGAGCTGAGCACTGAGTGAAAATTAAATTAGCTTCAACTCAAATAAGTTTTTGAGAATTTTGATTGCAATAAAAATAATTTAAGAAAGAATATTCAAATTGTTTGACATCAACATAAAAAAGTATATCCCTATGAGAATACTCCAAAATTAAGCTATTCTCATCTGCTAAAAGGTGTGATTTAATGGATTTCGTAGATTTTGGTAACTAAAAACATTTATCAATATTCAATGGGAAATGATAAGATAAGATTACCCATTTGTGTTTACACAGCACTTCAGGAGTTCAAATTACGTTCATCGAAATAATTTACTGATGGATTGGAAAAGAAAAATGTTTTTATCAAAAAATTTAACACTTATTCCATTGTAGTTATTTATGTAACAATGTCTGATAAACTAATACTTGGTCACTAAGAACTTCATCTTCATAATGAAATTTTTAACTGAATTATTACATCTCCTAAAGTCAGTGTTTATACGACTCAATAAATCCGGTTTTTTACACCAATCCTCTTTCCAAAAGTATGAGTATTAAAGTATGAGTTCAAAGAAAATAGTGTTTAAGTAACATCGGTTGTTAGAAATCCTTCAAGATGCGGTGTAAACGTGATCTATGTCAAATATTTTAACACAAACTCATTTTATTTTGAACTATACTTCAAGTTCTCAGTTAATTGTTGATAAACATTATTGGAAATGGTCTTGCATAAAAAATGTATTCATCATTTTGTACACTGAGTATCTGTTAAATATAGATAAGTTAATTGGGAAACATACGGATCATTTTCGTAAATCTTCAATTTTTAAACAAATGGCTGATTTAATTTTATTTTTTATGAATAATATACACCAACAAATTAAATTATGGCTTTATTGTCCAAGAACCTAAAGTCTGCAAATTTTCTTCAGTCACCATACAACTAAATAAATTATACAATGTTATCCAAACACATACAGATACTAAAGAGATGTAATACTCACTCAAGAAACGATACCAGAAGAATTTAAAATATATTACAAATGCAGTATGCCATACTTTGTCTACATAGTAAATATGCAGATAATAAATTAAAACTGTCCTCATAGAAACCTCATAGAACTCCTAAACTATAATAGGTTCTGCTACATAATGAATCTCTTACTAATTTCCGAAATTTACAGTCATCCTCTAAAATTTTATGTGGCCAGGTAAATGATTGAACATTTAAGACCATTATAATATAAGGAGTCTTTAACTACATTAGAGGCTGATATGGGTAATCTTAGGTCATTAGCTTGACGAAGGGCATAATTATTGGAGTAGCCGCTACATATCAGTTCATGTTTGTTTTTCAGACTATTTCTGAAATAAAAATTCTAAAGACTGTCAAAATTTTATGTAGTTCAAACAAGAATTTGTAGGAGTCTCGACTTTTGGCATTGCACATGAATCTTATAGCCCCAGATATACATAAAATGAGCTGTGATGCCTATGACAAAAGGTATATTAGTCAGACTAAACGTGCCATTAAAACTCGCTTCAAAGAACACACAGCCCACCACGCTTAGGAGAATAGCCGTAGGATAAACGAACACTGTCTGAAACTAATGAGAAGGGTATATTATACTAGCTATGTACAGTGAAAAAAGGCCTATTCTAATCAGACTATTGTTTACCTTTGTATGAATCGCTTTCAAATTTTTTCATGTTCACGCACATAGATCCCATAAAAAATTACTTTAGCAATATTGTTCTTATACTTATTTCACTGAATCTAATTATATTCTCTATTCGAGGGATATTTTATTAAATATTTTGAAGCCAATATTCAACAGTCTTTTGACATAAACAGTGCCTATAGCAGTGTTTTATGTCTTGTGGGGTAATTATCTTCATGGGTTTTACTGAAAACAGATTCATTTTTGACGATTAAGCAAAAATAGCACAAAGATATAGACAGTTTCAGGTGTCACATAAAGAATACTTCGACTACGCTACTGAAGATGACTGCCACAGTTGCAGTTGAAACTCTTGGAGATTATAACCAAAGAAGACCACGGCAAAAACTAGTAACCCAACCAAAACAACAACAAACACAGGATAAAGACTGATGTTATTGTTGAAATTATGTTTTTCCTGAAATATTCACCATGGCTCTCATTGTAATTCAAATTTCCCAACACACATTAGCTATATTTTGTGTTACAAAAACTTTGACAACTTCAGAATCTTGACCACAGTGTACAGATGATTATGAACTTGCAAAATGAAGCTGTTGACAAAATGTTTTTCAAACATTGTCTTGCAGCAATTTTTGGACCAGAATAGTAGCAATCTTCAGAGCATAAAGATCACAAGTGTGCATTTACCTACATACAAAACATCAGTTGAGTTTATCCTTCTAAGGAAGTGGTATATGACCACAATAACCTGTTAGAGATGAAAAAGTTAACTTCCATTAGAAAGGTAGTGAATATTGTTTATCTTATCAACAAATGAATAGGCATACCTGAACACTGGAGCTAGAAACACACATATATCACGTATGTGCACATTAATATGAAGCAAATGCAGCAAATAATGTATGCTGCCTGATGTCAACATCAAGCCTGGGTAGACCGTGCCCCCCACTATTCTTCCCAAGGGGTACCATGCCCGCTCGTCAAACCAATTCAAAAAATTGTAGAACCCATGTTTTACCATATATGCCGTGGCTCTGTAGTTGAACCTGAAACATCGAAAACGGTATAATCAAATTACAGATACTCCTAGACGTATTCACATACCATGGATCGAATTCATGAATGATACTCTCGAACCTAATAACTGCAAACAGACGCGACGAGAATCCCGCAATCCATGCCAAAAGGAGGACCACGAATATTATGAGACTGTTAATTCCTGCTTTACTATTTACTTTGGGAATTGTCGATTTCTTTGCACCGGCTTGAACCATTTTTGACAATCAAATTCATGACACGCACACACTAATCGAGAGGTTACCCATTTACCAGTGGTCCGCCGATGATTGGTTCTTGAGAAAATAAAAAGAAATGACAGATATGACAACACAACTCGAAACCCGACAACTGGCATTAAGCGTTGTGACGTTACACGTGGCTGACAGGCAGAAGAGAGTCGCGTTCTAACAATAATTGCGTCTATCAGAAAAAAAGTGTAAAACTCAACCGAATGCATCAGTTGATGCGGAACTGTGTTATATTTTTTTGAAGAACAAACTTATCTCAGAGTATAAAAAAAAAACAAAGTTGCTAATCAGTATTCAGAGTTCAAATTTCCATTCCTTTGCTGCTATTTCTTCAACTTCTGGGAAGGTTTTTATTTTCTGGAGCCTGTTTGAATTAGCCGTCATTCTCGAGTTTGATCTTGAATTTGAATTATTAGATTTAGACACCTACAAATGAAAGCGTTTCAAAAGTCTGATGAACAAGAACTTCACGTTAAACATCTCAATGAATTAAAAAATAGTTTCAGCCATATTTGAAGCCTCGGAGTGAGGTTGTTGAACTCGTTTATGAGAGGGTTACGCACCTATTAAAAGCACTGGGGTAGTAATCGTAGTTAATATGATATTAATCACATATCTGGATCACACTGTATAAATCTTTTTGCAGATGATACATTGGTTTATTGTATACATGAAAATTTGGATCAGGCAATTGT
>WOGN01004157.1:0-14424 GCA_015342105.1 Leptinotarsa texana
GCTAGAGAATGTCCGAATACGCCCTCCATTAAATTTTCAAAGTGATCCGTTGTCTGGTTCACCAGAAATGTCTAATGTGCCATCCACCGTGAATCAGCCTGTATATTTGCCGTTCTGATCTTACTCTACTCGTCTGCAGTAGTGAAAAGAACTCGGAAGGAACTGTACCAATGGGGAGTAAATACCCGAAAAAAGGTGCACCTTGGGAGTGTGCATTCAAAATTGTCCCTTCCACAGTTATATATTTCACAGTATCTACGAGGCTATATACTATACACTTATGAGTCTGGAGAAGCTCAGGCCCTCTATGCATTGTATGTAACCATGAAAAATCGAAACATTTCTGTTTGAGGCAGCTTTTAAGCTATAAATGAACTTGATTAGGTTTTCAACACTGAACGAGGTGACCGCAACTTCACTTCTAGGGAAATACAATGAAAAGCCAATCCATAGGCCTTTCTTCAATAACACCACATCAACTCACCCGATTTTTCTTACTTCAGGCTCGTACAAGTCAATACGTATTATGTATTTCTTCTCGAACGTTGGAGCAAGCCTATATTCGTCAAAGAGTTCTCAGCTCCGACGATAAGACGGGTTTTACCAAAACCGAAATACGTGTTCTGCTAAAAAATAGCTTTTCCAAGCGATTATTAAAGCTTGAGAAAGCTATTGTATAGCGAAATATGTGTCGCGGTTTTTGCAGATTCCTTTATAGTAAAAAACATACAATGATGGGTTTTGATATGACTTTTCATCAAGTATCAGCCCGTTCTATTGAATTATAGACGAATATCATTTGACAAAAAAAACGGATGAAATATCTAGAATGCCTCTACGAACTCCGCAGACTCTACCCAGACCACTCTGTTGAAATGGTTGTTTTGATTATTGGAGTCCTTGTTAGAGAGTGTGGAGTTGTGAAGGGTGATTATTAATTGCGATACCGACACGCCATTAGAATGGGTCAGAGCTTCTTGTGAAGGACCGAACCAGCAAGCTCTTTCAAAGCGAAATGTTACCATATATAAAAATTGAATGAATATTTGACGATCAAAGTTATTCTAGTTAGATTAAATATCAATAGCATTGAAGTCCATAGTAAAAATAATTAGTTTGAAATTTTGAAAATATAATTATTACTCACTAAGTTAAATAATCTACCACGTTTCCCATTCAGTTTTTCAAATAATCATCCATTATGGAGATTTTTATACGAGTTTTTGAATACTCAAAGTTTGATTGAGTACATGCTTTCTTCATTATTTGAAAGGGAAAAGTTGTTCGCAAATCTGTTGAAACACCCAAAATTTGTATTTTCGTTAACCAGATGTCGTCCTCTTATGAAGAACAACTTTCAGAAGTCAAACTCGTGCGAGCAAATAATCAATGAAATCTTAACTTTTAAATACATTCTTCATGCATATATCCCATGACGACATAACCATCATACATTTTCTGAGACGTGAATATCTTATTGTACGGAGGAATAGACCCTCACTGAACATAAACATAAAGAAGGATATTTATTGTTATCAGTTCGAATAAAAACTATAAAAGTATTTTATTTGAAGATGATATCAGTATGTACAATATTTCACATAGGGTCCAATCTGATAGGTATTTTTCATTTCCCAGCAGTTGAATATTTGCTCATCATTATAGCGTCATAGCATTTGAGCCCACATATGTCAAAAATTATTCGAAGTTTTACCTTCTTTAGTATATTTGGCTCTTATCATGGCTGCTCTTCAAAAAAAGGTGATAAACATCATTATATGGATTTTAAGTTTCATTACATCACGTTTCACAACGGTTTGATGAACTTAACATCTCCTCCAGCGTCCTAGAGGGTGTTTATCTACGGAGGATCAAATATTCCAAAATCGATACAGGGGAAGCATTTTCGAAAAATTATTTTGAAATTTATATCGAAGGCAGTTATTGAACTGTACATATTGATGTGATAGAAGATTGAAAAGGAATTATTCTGTGTAGAACTTGTCAAACCTACGTGTAAAATATCTAAGAGTATTATTTAAAATAATTTCAAATTCCATTTATGATTGAAATGAAACCATATTGTCATTCATGTCCAAAAAATGTATCATATATGATTATAATTTCAAAGAAATTGCGTATTCAAAGCAAAATGAATTTTGACAAACAGTTCAGCTCAATATGTTGGAAAACGATATACTCAGCACACTGCCAATGAAAGTTGTTTGTACAAGAAATTCATAAAAAAATTCATGCCAACACCTCCCAAAACTGAAACATTGGAATAGTTGTTATTGTTAACGCAAATTATAATATAATTAGAAGTATTTCCAGAAAAGTTCCTTTGAGCTTCAGTTGGCGTTATGTTACTGTATATTTATAAATCGATTTGCACCACTCTTTTCGAATACAACGTGGTGCCAAACGATTTATTGTACACAGTGAACATTCTCTGTTCTGGCTCAACACTAAACAGCAGACAGTTACTCACCTGTCTGATCGGAAACAAGTGGTGAGTATTGACGGGGTTCTTAGACACCAGAGAGTCGTGACCTATGGGGTGCCACAGGGTACTGTTCTAGGACCACTTCTATTCACCGTTTATATAAATACCTTGATAAAAATCCGATCGACGAGAAGTTTCTTCAGTTTTGCTGATGATACGCCCATTCTGTACAAGAGAGAATCCTGGTTACACTGCAGACGGTTACGCACCTAACTGATAGAAAACAAACGGTGAGTATAGTCGAGGTACGTAGCCGCCCGAAAGTCGTGACGTATGGGGTTCCGTAGCGTACTGTTCTAGAACCACTTCTATTCACCGTTTATATGAAAACTTTGATGAAAAGTCGATCGACGAGAAATCTCTTCAGTTTTGCGGATGTCTGCCAGTGAGTGTGATGGTGTTTCATGTAGGTGGAATTTTACCTCTATCATTCAGTATATTGTGTGAGAATCCTGTGAATCATATCCACAACCAATCTTTGCAATACAATCTGAGTAGAGAAAAGTGTTTTTGTATAATTCAGTGTTCATATGAATGAAAATATTTGTTTTGAATGTATTTTTCTTTCAGTTTGTGTCAAAAAGTTACGACTCTGCATGATCTACACATCCTTGTGTAGAGTTACTTTATAGAAATGTATTGCTTTCTTTTTTCGTTTGAAATATTCCCACAATTTTCTGTATCAAGTAGGAAGCCAAGAAGTTCTCAAAAAATAACCTCTCCTAAAAATTAAATCCATTAAATTCGAATAAGATCCCTATTTCATTCCCATCTTTGTTTGATTCAATTTTTTTCTGTACACCTATTTTGTAGTGGTCAGGAATGAAATAAGAATTTGGAAACGTCGTTTGATTATATTGATCTTTTCAAGAAGAACTTTCATATGAAATTTGAAACAGAGACTAATTCACGATAATATACTATGGAAGGATCGGACTTCACGTTCTCATTGCTGCGGAACTAATAATATCAGTTGCGAAGATGTAAAACTATTTTGGAGATAAAGTGGTTTTTATTTTCCAATACATCGATATCTCACTCGGATGATTTCTGAGATATTCACAAAAAATACAAATAGATTCGCATTATTTCTATTTTTACACTGAAAGGAGATTTTTAACCATATTGGCATTTTAGGATAATCAACTTGAATATCACTGGAGTTTTATTCTAACACCAAACCTTGACACGTGTTTCAATTACCAAATAATCATCTTCAAAAAATTTCAATTTTCTCTCGAAGATGATCACTTTATGATCGAAACACGTGTCGAGGTGTGGAAAATAACGGTTTTGTGTTGGGATAGAACTCCACTTACAATCATTACTACACCAAAGATTCCAACAGTGCATCACAAGTAGATAATCAAGTTGTCAACAACTTTTTCATATCAATGGTGGGTACAGGTGTTCAATTAAATTGTTCTTATATACGGAATGAGAAAAATAGGGTAATATTTCGGGAGATATTAGGTCTATTACTTTCTTTAATGCAGAAAATCGATGAAAAATTGGATATTAGGCAATGAATGAAGGATATTTATGCCAACAAACACAGATTTGTATCAACCTGATAAATGAATGTAATCGAATAAAAATTATGAGGATTCCATTGTATCATCATAAATAAAGATGCCAATGAATTCTCATAACTCACTTCCTGCGAAAAACGAAATCACCAAAATATGGACGCCCTGCCTGAAACATAGGTTAACCATAAATATCATATATCAAAGGAGAAAAACATATCTTTCGTAACAGAATTGTGAATATGATAAACTAAAATCTTTGGACTAGTTATAGGATTCGTATAAGTAGTTTCTGTCTCTTTCATTTACTTTCTTTCACCGAAAACTTTATAGCTAGCGATTTCCAAGTGATTTATGTAAGTGAAAATTCAGTTTTATGTCTTTTAAAGCTGCTTTACTAAAGATAAAATGTCGATATCTTCTACGGTGATGTATTCTTAGTCGAGAACTCTGGCTTCCCGACAACAACTCATTCACTCCGATGTTTTTCTATTCAAATAATTTCCCTGCTATAGTCATTCAGAAGAGAGAAGGGTCTTAGGTCATCGAAATATTTAACGGTTTTTCAGCACCTTCCTGATTCATCAAAGACAAAATATGGTTTTAGTGTTGGAGAATCTCTAGTTTTTTTAGTTAATGTGAAATGTTCAACTTGTTATGAGCTTGTTGACTCGAATACTCAGAGACAGAAATATCAGAAATTATGAAAGATATTTATAATTATATTCATAATTCTAATATTAACTGAGAAAACTGCATTTTTGCCTAATCTCTCCTACTCCTAGAGACATTATCTATTTATAGGGAGTCAACTTTCACGTCAGGAGATAATTGTGTTGTTTTCCTTAGATTTGCTCTTCTTGTCTGTTCACAAGCATTATCTGTCAATGCTTTTGAGAATATAATGAAACTGACTGATACTTGATGCAAATCCATTGTGAAATGGATTGTGAAATTTCTACTTCTATATGATAGCGAAACACGTGCATCGGGTGTGACACCCGAATATGCATAAGTGTCGCGGTTTTTGTAAACTTTTAAGTGAAGTCTTCAAGTATGCCCCCTTACTATATGTGGGGTTTTTTTGTTATATGAGAAATAGGGTAAATTCTCATATGCGATTAGTTTCCTCGTTCACGGGCAGATGTGGCGATGACAAATAGTTATTTGTCGTTTGCTTCAGCCTACTTCGAAAAGTGATACTCTGAAAGAAATTCGATTTTTAATTATGGAAAATCATCAACTTCATGTTGATGAAAGACACTCGATTCCAGCAGTTGTATTGCCAACAGCATATGCAGGAATCACTTTTGTGACACCTGTCATATGTAATCCAACGCCCTTCGTAGTGTTAGCTAGGGAAGTAGTTGTTTTCTGATAGGTCTATCAACCTACAGTGTAACTGAGTTGAAACTGGCCTGAACGAATTATTCTTAAGTAATTCTATTTACATACATCCAGTCTTCAAGTATGCCTCTTTACTATATGTGAGTCAACAGCTTTGTAGTTTCTTTTCTTCGAAAGAAAGAATTAATTCAATTTAGAAGTAGATCAAACATATGTAACAATATTTGTTATTTGATCAGTTATTTATTTAACTGATATGTTTGAACAAACATCAACAAACAGTGTCGAAGCTATTTTTTGAGTTTGTTGGCCATAGTTTGTAGTTTCTTATCTGATATTTCGCTTATGACTGCGGTACTCTTCATGAAATGCAAAAAGGCAATGTGCGCAGTGCTGTACAAAACATACTACGCTGCAGTATATGCGTTTGCGCGAATGAAGGTCTTTTTACACGCTTTATATTAGCTTCACCTGTATGTATGTATTATTGTTAGTTTTTTGTACCTCTCAAGCTCGGGAACTGTATTTGACAGAATTATCGACATTATTACTTGATCTATTCGCGGGCAGATGGCGCTGTACGTAACCTCCTTGATATATCGACATTATTGTTTGATTTAATCGCAGGCAGATGGCGCTGTACGTAACATCCATGATATAATTCTAACTCACTTTACATGTATTTCTTCATTTGAAAAAAGTATTTTTGTTTATTAACACGCGCCCCTGCCTCCTTATTTGCAACCCTCCTTTGCGCGTCTGCTGCTTGCACCTGCTGCTTTGAGCTTGGTAGTTGATTTTCAGACTCCCTCTCCGGAATTGGAAAATATCAATGGAATGGTCATTTTTATAAACAATAATCGGCTGATTGATCCCAAAGTTTACATAAAATAAATATAGTTCAAAAGACTAAAAAACTCGCTTTTATAGCATACGAAAATGAAAACTGAAAAACAAATACAGTTTGAAAAACTAAAAAACACGCTTTTGAAGAACATCGAACTAAAAAGTTGATTTTTTTAATGAGCTTAAAACAATAATGAATGGAAAAATACCAGTATTATAGTTAAAAAAGCGTGGGTGCTTTGTGCCATATGTTTTGTTTATCAAGCACCCGTCGCTTTTTTCACAATAATACTAGTATTTTTCGTTCGTTATTGTTTTAAGCTTATTAGAAAAACTATTTTTAACTTTTGAGTTCGATGTTCTTCAAAAGCGTGTTTTTTAGTTTTTTGAACTATATTTATTGGATAGTACTCTTCATGGTCGTGTGTCTTAGTGGAATCATTTTCAAGGACTGGAGTTTAGAGAAAAAAATGTTTCAGTAAGAAAGAATTTCATCTGGCTATTCATTTGTGTAAATGAATTGGACGTTGTCCATCGCCTCGATGATCATATGGAGGTCAAGGTAGTTTTTAAAATAACATCCATATTATATATACCAATCTGAGAATATGAAATTGGCGACGAATCAACTTTTTGAACAAATTCATTCTAGATGTTGCAGAAAAGAATTTCCTATAGTTGTTCAGATTCCGCCCTGTCCATGACATCATTAACACCGGTTATAACCTACATCTCCCTGCCTTGCCACTAGCTTTCCCTTGAATGGTTACATCTCTTCAACAATATTTTAATTTCCAGAAAACAGAAATCTCATGAAAAACACTGCATAATCAAAATGTAGGGTCATGATCATAGCAAAATCCTACCAAATCTAGGATTTTGATTCTTTCCAATTACAAAATTATATTACCTCATAATGACTTCCACGTCATTGAGGTGGTCAAGGCCATATCCGAATATAAAATTTCTTTTCCTCTTCAAATCCGTGATAAAAATGCTAGTTAATGGTGAAGGTCAAATTTGATTACTCCATTGAATAGTCAGGGTAATATCCCAAAACTATTGAAACATTTTGGGTTACCCGGTATATTGATCAAACTAAGTTGAAATATTTTGAAAATCAACATACCTTGAGTATACAGGTATTTATTTCAGGTCGTGGTGAATTGAAAATGGGTGATGTAATTAGAGACATTGAATATTGACTCCCATTGTCATGTTTGACTTTATGAAAATATTATTTGATGATTATTTTGAAGAAACTTATCCGTATCAAATTTGAGGTTTGAATTGGTTCTCCCATCATGAATTCAAAAATGCATGATACATTCATATAGAAGGGATTTTAATGATGTCATCAGAATGAAAATGAATCAGCATACAAAAGACAACTGACAAAACCTATCATGATCATTATTCATTAATACCTCCGATATTTCAGAGTGATTTTAACTAACTTTGATACAAGCTCTCACAAAAGTTGAGATTTATGTTTGGTTCATTATTTGAATGGCTTTCATATTTTCCAGAAGAACACTTCCCTTTTCTCTTCAGTTTGCGTTTCCTTTGAAACCGAACCCTCTTCCTGAACGTGTCATTTATATATGTCACTCCTTCTCGAATGAGATGAGGATAATTTCGCAGCCGTTTCATTTCATTCGAGAAATTAACAATTTGGTAACTCCGAATATACTCTATTCTCATCCCGACTGCCTAATTACCCGTCATATTCTTTGTGAGAGAAAGAATTCCTGAAAATTTTTCAGAACAATGAGGCTTACTCGATAGAAAAAAGGGTGTAATTTTGAAACAATAAAGTAGATAGTCTTCCACTTCTACATAATCATAGTTATTCGTGAAATGAACTGATACGTTGGAGCTGTCAAGTTACGTAGTCATAAGTTATAGAAATATATTTGACTTAGTACATGCGAAGTGTTCCAAAGAGCACCAGATTGATTTGTGTCATTTTATTTGTGTCATTGTATTTTTCTCCATTGATATAAAGGAGTTTCTTCAGGAATCTCATATACCTTTGAAAACTAGGAAATGAAAAAAATTAAGAAAATTTTCAAATTCACATAATCATAGATCACAATATTTAAAACACAATTTTCAGTTTTTCTCTCTTTCATACAAAACTAGCGATAATTTGGCGCACCCCTAAAAACTGATTTTCATAAAAACATTTCTGATATCTCAAGTTACATTATTTTAATTTTTGTAGGGATCCCTTCATTTTTCGATTGTGAAATATAACCTATGTTACTCACTGATGTTGCAAATTTCTATAGGTGAAGAAATTTGAAAAGTCAAATAGGCTGTTTTTGAGTTCGTTCATTACAAACGAACCAATCTTTTTTCAATTAAAACTGAAAAAACTATATGAATCAATCATAGTTTCCATTTGTAAAACAGTTTTCCTCAAGCTTGACGCAAGTTCACTGAAGAAAAATGTAGCACTAACGATCACTGCTGATAAGGATTGGAAAACTAGTGTTTTCACTGAGAATCCTCTTCCTGTTTCACAATAAAAGTGGTACATGTAGGATCCTTGAAATTTACTATCAGTAGTATTGATGGGTATTACATCAATATGATATCTATATTCAAACAGTTTACTGAGTCGCAAGATGTGATTTACCATAAAAACTTCTTCAATAGACCATTTTCAAGCACTTTTTCCATTAAGGAAAGATAACCTTTGATTATTGCGTGAACCATATATTGAATGAAATTGTGAAGTGATGTTTCTGTCTGAAGATAATTTGGGAAACTTGAGCCATTCTGAGAGTTTGATAGATATTTTCATCGACATGAAACTATCTGAATTGCTGTTTTTCATTTAAATTGGATATCTCATAAAACTATTTTTTTTTTCAAAAACGACGACCTCTCCCTGTTGATATCAGACGAACATTCACATAAAACGCAGGTTGGGACGGTACATTTATTCCTAACTTCAGGACTATGTTCCTCGTAAAATATATAACGGAGGCCTTGATCGTTTTTATCCATTGAAATAATTCTTATTTCACATAAATTTCCACCGAGTTACATTAAGTTGGAATATTTAATGGCAAATAAAGTGAACCCTGAAACTTCTTGATGTGTCTTCTTTTTCTGAACTGAAAATCAATGATGAAATGCAGCCCCGTAAGCTCTGCGACCCCAAGGGAATTTTTAGCTCTCTGGTGAGAATGCAGAGTTCTTTTTTAGACTGACAGATTTGTTGCGAGATATTAGATTGAAATGAACGACTGCCATCCGTTTTGAATTTCTTCTACAAGATGAAAATATATTCCAGTTTTTTAATATTACGAACAACCTTCAAAATAGTAGTTCAAGAAGATAATTCATTGACGAGCAATATCGTTTCCAATCGAACAATTTTATTGGCAATTTTGATTGTAATAGTTATGTCTTCTTCTGGATTCGGGGACATAATATAATGAAATGAATGCAAAATTCACGGGCTTTGATCAGAAAAAGAACTTTCGGTATTATTCAAGGGGACCCTAAAGTATTCACGGGATAAAAAAATAGAGATATAAAATGACTGAATGAAATAATTAGTTGTGATTGCTTAAATCTAAATGAAATTTTGTTGTGTTGTAAACATTTTGAGAAGTACTTATTTTGAGGAAGAAAGGTTTTGGCTCTGTACCTCTTCATCTTTGTATGAAGAAATGTGACATTTTTTCAAAGAAAGAAAAGAAGAAATCAATTCTGAAATTAACCATTTCATATCACAAGTGAAAAAGTTGTCGGGTGATGAATCAAAATAATTTGATGTCGCTGTTTTTCAAATGATCAATTTTTCAGTCTACTATGTGAAACTAGTTATCTTTCTGATTTCTGAAAATGTTGTATATATTCAGGAGTGAATATTCAATACTCTAGATGGAATGGTAATTAAATAACCAATGATTTCTTACTTTCTAACGTTGGATATGATCACAGGAATCGAAACCTTCTACCTTTGACAATCTCTCACGATTGAATGGAATGGTGTCTCTCTTTCACCAAGTCAGCATCATCAGGTGACGATATAAACTAAATTTTCCATGGGTACCTCAATTTTTCGTAATCTAAATGGACCATCACGTTACCTAAATTGGATAATTTTCTAGTATAACTTATCATGTTGCATCGTTACTATTCTCAATATTATTTACTGAGGTATCACATCAGGTAGTTGGGTTATCAACATTAGGACCAATAACAATAAAATACAATTAGTTATGCTAACTTGGTTAGCGAGAAACAGTATTTCATTCTGGTGTACGGAAACTGTTTTCATTTGATTTATGTAGGATGACTTGAGAATTTTTTCACACCAATTCTTACGAATCTTTTTTTAACATCAATGTGCGGAATCCTTCCTGAATAGATATTTTCTACTGGTGAATATTTGCAATTTCAACTCGTGGTGACAGGAAGTAAATATTATGTTGAAGAAACTCAAGCTACGGTTTTTATAAAGATAATTGACCAGACATTTAAGTGTCATGGCAAACGATTCCGCATGCTATGTCAATCAATTTGCTAGATGCCAGATTGGATACACACATGTCTCGTGAAGTAATTTTCACGAAAGAAAACATTTATTTAAAATTTGATTTCGAAGTATAATCTTCATATACAGCGTGAGACACCCCTGCATTTTAGTCATTTGTGAAAGAAGAGATTTGATTTTGGTACAGACGTAGACCTACATGGACCGTACCCAGTTTGCTGCGATTTTGCGAAAAGGGTAATTTTCCGATATTTTGATTGGCGTTGGGGATACCAAATTAGGTGATCCAAAAAAGTTGCTCAGAAATCAATTTTGACCCTATTCACCGAATTTTAATCCAAAATTCGAAATTTGATTTTTGTAATTTTCATTTTCATGTCCGATTTTTAACTACAGGTTCCGAATGAAATGCTACAAAAATGATGAAATCGTCAAAGTCAATGAAACAAATGTATTCATAAGGTGTGTTCATTAAAAATCAAATAGTATTCTGAGTAACGTTTTCAGATAACCCATTTTGGTATAATCAACGCGAAGCAAAATATCGAGAATATGCCTTTTTCGCAGAAAAGCAGTAGGCTGGTTTTGAGGCTGTCACTCAAGCTAAGTATTGCAAAAAGTGCGGCTCAATAATCATATATCTGCTTTCAAAAATGACTGAAATATAGGGGTGCCTTCATCTCAAGTATGTCACACTGTATAAAAACCGCAATTTATGTTGAAAATTTCTTTGCACTTGAAATTACCAGCAGTTTATATTTGATAAACATAAAAAAAATGAACACCTGTTTCTGGTGGCAACATTTCTTCCTCGATTTCAAGATGAGCTCGTAACCTGCTATATATTCGTTGAATTTCTTTCATTTTTTTTGCAAATTGCTCTGTATACATTTCTCCCTTTCACAGCTTCTATGAAATGCTGCCATACTTTTCACCAGATCACTATCAGAATCAGATGGACGTAATTTCACAACTACAGACAATATCAACGAAAAAACATAATGAATTAAAGATTCAATCCACCCTGATTTCGAGACTTCACACTGTTTCGCATCAAAACAAGTCACAGGTGAGTGGGTTTTCCGATAAGAATGGACCCATTTGATACATGACAACTACCTTTTTTATATTTCCCGATCAGACTTCAGAATCCATAATTCAAAAAATTATTGAATAAACACAGATTTAGATTTTCCATACTTCATAGAAAACATTTTAGGAATCTAATTTTTATTATTCAAATAAAAAATGTATATCATTACAAAAAGTCATGATTTTTGCCAACCCTGTTCTGAACATTCCAGATTTTAGTCATTCTCTAACGGGAAGAGTCGACTAACATATCACAGAAATCAAAAGGAGAGGAGGAGAGGTCCATATTTATAAGGAAATAAATATTTCGAAATAAATTCCGAAATATTAATTTCTTTCAACTACCCACACAGTAGGGTGTGGTGAACGTTTGTCGAAAAACAACTACTTCCCGGGCTAATACCACGCTGGATATTTAATGATATACGACATACATTTATACAAGATTCCTCTCAGAGGCTAGTCTCGCAATAGCTCATTCATCCAGTAGCAGGACCATGCTGAAATTAGTCAAGTCGATCACCTACAGATCTCGGTTTCAAAGTATTACCTCTCGTCACTACAGGAAAGATCCTATTCAGACAGCAAAGTGTAGTAGGACCATGCAGCATGGTCCTGCGAGATCAGCCTCTGTGAGGAATCTTGCATAAATGTCTGTCGGATATAATTCAATATCCAGCGTGGTATTAGCCAGAGAGGTAGTTATTTTCGACAGACGTTTACCACACCCTAGTGTGTAGGTAGTTGTGAGAGATTAATATTTTGAAATTCATTTCAAAATTTATTCCGAAATATTTATTTCCTTATAACACATCACACTTGATTCCACTGAGAGCAGACATTTACTTGTCAGAAGTACGTGACAGAATACAACTGCTTATCATTCAAATCCAACATAAATAATTTTTTTCGCATAGACACCGCATCTGGAGCGCTTCAGCAATTTTCCTACAATGCTTCTGCAAACCATAAAAATGCAAAATCTGTACTATAATCCGTGTACTGCAATCCGTAACATACAATGGTAAATTTTTCTCTTACATTATATCACATGGGGATCTACTTCAATCATCTTGTTCGCGAAATCTATGTTTTTTAGAGTCACAAGCGATATTGGAAAACCTTTACGTGAAGAACGTATGGATATAATAGAGTAATGTAACCTAGCGGAAGCACGGACAGCTTAAAAAAGCTCTCTCTCAAAAAAGTGTATATACACTAAGACTACTTTCTCGTGAAAGCAACAATATAAATTAGTCGAACATTCTTCTAAAAAAATGCTAGAGATACTCACCAGTTACAGAAGTACATGAAAAAATTACAAAAAATCACTAGATAATATGAAATTTCGTCAATTAACGTCAAATTATATTTCTGGTGAGACTTAATATTCCATTTGGATTCCAGGACATGAAATGTGGATGCATATCTTCACCGGCAGCAGAAGATTGCATATGTTAATGAGGATCTAGAAGTGATTTCGAATTGGGGTAAAAGTAATCAGGTTCAATTCACAATCATGTCACTGGAATTGCAAAAGCTGCTTCTCAAAAGCTTAGAACGCTGGTTCGAATCAGAAGACTGTACACACCCCAGCAACTTTTGATGCTTTATAAAGCTCAGATCAGGCCTTTTTTGAAGTATTATTCTCATGTATAGTGCCGTTCCCTAAGCCTATCCTGAAGATGCTGGATTACATCCAGTATAGCTGATTGGAGATGCAAACATCACTTGCAACCTTCATTTCATCAGTTCGAACTTCCATTGTCTAATATAATATAACCTAATTTGAAATCCCTAAAAAAAATTAAAAAGATCAACCGGAAATAACAATTTTATTGAACAACAAACTGAAATTACAAAGAAATAACATAGAAGCAACAACCATAAAAATAAAAATTGAAATATTATTAAAAGCTGAAAATTAAAAAATATTATCAACAAAAAATTAAAAAGACAGCAAGAGCTCCACCAGGAAGAGAAGCTGCCTTTCCTACATCAGAAGATTATCGGAAAGGATATAAAGGATTGAGTCCAAGTATTACATCAGGACCTGCTTCAGATCTGGAACACTATCCGTAGCAGTCTCACAAAAACCAGGCTACCAAACGCGGATTTCGATTCTAAGAATTGCATTTACCGAATACCCTGCGATTGCGGAGAATCATACATCGGTGAAACAAAGAGGCCATTGAAAGTTCGCATTGCCGATCACAATAATCACACACAGCGAGGATAAACCAGCAAATCCGAAATAGCAGAGCATGTTTCATCACCATAACATCAAGTGGGGTCAAGCTGAAAACATCCACAAAGAGGAACACTGGTTTGGGAGAAAATTCTAGGAAGCCACGTATTTGTTGTCCAACAAAGCATTTAGTCAAGCTAGCGTAGATATACGTAACAGATGGAAACCTCTACTCAAGCGAAAAACAACCTACTCCCACCAAACGATCATCTCCCGCTAAAACCACTGAAGTAGAGAGAAGGAAGAGGGGATAGGTGAAATTACTCGAACGGCCTACAAATATTTGTTTGAAGGTGATTGACAATGTTTCATGATGAATTTCACTAGTTCGGACTTC
>WOGN01004158.1:0-14424 GCA_015342105.1 Leptinotarsa texana
GTATTCCATTTGTATCTTCTGACTCTGTGTTCTGCTTGATTTGTATTTCGTAGGGTTTATTAAACACAAACCTGGGTTCACTTGCATCACTTGTTGCCTGCAGCAGAGGTTGCGCAGAGGTTGCGCAGTGAACGCTTCCCGCCATAGGCCCAGCCGTGCGCAATCGTACCATGGCCATTAATGCCACCTCCTTAACGTACAGATCCAGAGGGGCCAGACCCGCGATTAATTCCATTACCGCGGTTGGTGTCGTTGAGCAAGCTCGTATTGTAGCCAGCAAACAAAAGAGTAATTCTAATTCTATATAAACAGACAAACGTGATGGCAGGCGATCTGGCAGGAATAAACTCTCACAACTGAATTCCTATTGGATTACGATAAACCCCTTGCCGGCCCGTATCGTACCAATAATTAGTTTCAATCAAGGTAGCAAATGGAACATGGCTTCTTTGTACGTGTTTTTCATATTTCATTTAGTATTATAGATAGTAGCACATTCCATTGAAATGTTATATAATGATACACTCTTGATTTTGTGAGGCGATGACATTTTTTCAGAAACAACGCAAATTATTCAGATAATGCCAAACGGCAACAGCATTGGAGAACAAGTAATGATACGCCTCTGTACAGGACATTTGTATGTTTTACCAAAGTTGTAGCCATCAGGTTTGGCGCTCGTTGTACTAATTTTGCAAGAAGGAGAAAGAAAGATATAGGAAGAGGAAGATAGAGGACGAAAGAGAGAGAAATATCTGTTTGTGATGCGCTCTGGAAGGCATCTCTAATAATGGTTACGCCTCATTCAAGTATCAGTAATATTTACAATTTTTCAAACTGTCTTTTGAATTTGAGTTTGTCTCTTATGCTTTTCAATAATTCATATAGTGTGGTAAAGTTTAGGTCCAAAGTACATTATAAACTTTTGGTTATGGGCGAGTCTGCATCGTAGAGCATTTATGGTTCTTACTGAACTGTTACGAGAATTGAAAGCATACTGTACAAATTCCAGTGAAGAATCAGTAGTCCATAGTAAACTTTGAAACATGTAAGTTTTTCTAACTTCGAATAATCCAGTTTCATTATACAACAACTCAATACAATATCTCCGATCTTTCTCCATAATAATTCTTATTAATTCATTTTGAATTATTATCAAGTTAACTAGCGATTTCTTGAAGGTACTACCCAATATTATTTATTAAACAGTAACGTATTATGGAATTAGACAAGGCTTTATACACCATGTATCATTTCTCCGTTATGTTCTCAATTAATAAAATTAATAGAATCATTTACGTTGTCTAGTTTCTGTATAATCAATGTATTAATTCAACCGGAGAGATTGGTTCACTAATACTCTGAGGTATTTTGTTTCCTATTTATGTATAGGATTATAGCTACAATTAGAAACGTTTGCACAACATGTTTTGTGGATTTTTATAATATTTTTAGTCGACTTGTCTCTAGTTGTACTAGGTAGAACAGGTTTAAAATTATTATTCAAAGGACATAGGAAAGAATGATTCTAAAGATAGAAGATGATCAGAATCTGTTTCAGAGTGACCTGTATACCCTTTCTAAAAAGAAATAATTCATGTTCTCCCCTTTCGATCATTTCTGTATTGATTGCACCAGCACCGTAGGCACTGCGGAAGCACTTACAAACTTTTATCGATCTTTTCACAATCTAGAAAATAATGAAATTTTAGAAGGTGAAAATGGACAAAAAAATTATAAATACTTTGATTTCTTCTCAAAAATGACTTCCGTGCAATATTTAAAAAAGTTTCAATGGATACTAATTAAAATTTTATCAAGGACTGAACTGAAACTTTCGTGAGTTGAAGTGTTAGCACATTTAGGAGATTCCAGTTGATTGGTTTTCATAGCGGAGGTTCAGTTCAAACTTTTCACCATGATGACCGCAGTAACTTTCCCATATGCGGCATATATACGTTCAAGTTCACTTGATAATACTTCAGAAACAGCCATGCAGGGCTTCTTCGCCTCTGGTTTGGTTGAAATCATTTCAGCTGGAGGAGGCAAAAGTTTATTTTCTCTCAATGCAGATACAGCTTCTACTGCTCACTGCTACTGCTACTCGCTTTTTGTGTACATCTAGCCTCCTACGTTTGTAAACACTAACAGAAACTCTTCTCTTGAAATGATGTTACAAAGAGGGCAGTTGAGTTCATTCAGTCGACGTCCATTTCCTCTATGAACTGAGAGTTCCATCTTTTGGTTATTTCACGGTCACACAAGTAGCTAGAGAAAGGACATTCTTAGGGCAGTGCCCCTCTCCACCATGATAAGACTTTCTATGAGGACTAGGCGCCCAGTATCTCAAAGTTTTTTTAGTGAGCCTGTGTGGATTCATTTATTTTTTGGCTTGTTTACACAGGTTCATTATCAAAATTTGCTATAGAAATTATTATTTTTTCAAGTGAATTGTGAATCTTTAGTATTTAGCCTAAAGTTGCCAGCTCTAGAATTTGTACAACGAGGCAGATAGTTCTATGGCATTATTTTTATTTTAGGTATCACTTACTGATCTTGTTTGAGTTATTTCGTTTTTCAATATTCTCAAGGGTTACTCAATCGAAGTTTTACACTTGGTCTTCTTATGTATGGGTGTTTTCTAATCCAATTATCTTCATAAAATTCAATATTCCCGAATATCTTTACCCAAGCAATCCGTATACTTAAGCCTATTTCCATGTAAATATTGTAAGCTACAAATAGCTAGATTTTCAATTTCTTTATTGTTTCTTGTGCCTCTTATTTTGGGACTCACCCGCTATTATGACCTTTTCTACCTATGTTACAATCCGAACCTCTCCCCACAATGACCAAGCTAAACACCCTCTCTAACTACCTAACTAATTTGTAAAATAAATTCATGTTTTAAACCTTGTAAAGACTATAGTAAGAATAAATCTCGTCTTTTCTGCAGTATATTTTGTCAGTTAATTTTCTTATCTTAACTTTCACAAGAGTTAATGTAATTCTTCGTGCATTAAGCATTCATACTCACGATAAAATAATCATGGGTCAAAACAACACACATTTCATCTGTTAGGAGAACCCAGGTGAAAATTCACGCGGCAGCGGTTTTTCACCGTCCCCCCCTTTAGTAACACGAATCAGAATTAGAATATGATTTATTGCCTTAAAAATCAATTGTTTCGTGATAAAATCCCTACATAAAAATTAAATATAATATCATAAACACAGAAGTAACGAGACAATATGGGTATTTGGCCTTGGGAACTCAATAATAATAATGGTACTCGCCTGATGAGGACTATGAAAACTCAGAGACATTTTGAAACTGACGAGATGTTTTTCATGAAGCATATCTACTGTTTCAATGATGAAAATATCAATTAGTGTGTAAATTTTGAGGCGGATAAAAGGTATTTTCGAGTGGAATGATATTTTTTATACCTATATAATTACTGTCTCATCTGTTTGAAAAATCTGTTTAAAATCTGTTTTTCCGTTAATCAGCTGCCGCCCCCATACGAACGACAACTCTCAGAAGTTGAGAAACTTGTGCTAGCTAAGGACTAACGAGTAAATACAGTAAATCGATATAGTAATCAAAACAGAGGAAGTTCCAATGTTGATCTTCGTAGCACGCCACAGTTAATCGATCGCTCATTAAATAACTCTGATGTTCTCACAACTTAACTGCACTGATCAAGATAGCACTCCATCCAAATAAATACTATGCCTCTTTACCCAAAATAGTGGAGTTAATGTTATCGTTATCATACATGCATTATCTTTTGATAGTATTCAAATTTCAATTGTTTCAGGTATCAACAAAATCAATGAACAACACTGTATAGATAGAAGAGGTTTCCAGTGATTTTCCCCCTATATCACACTGTATCCATTAGTATCACATAAGATTCATTGGAGTCATTTCATGTATTACATAAAATATTATTTCTCATCTATTTTTGATTTCATTCGTAGCATGTTCTAGGAAACAACTCAGATATTCCATCCATGTCGTATCTATTCAAAGTCATTCGAATAACATCTCACTCCTGTCAAAGTGTAATTAGTGAGGAAGTGAGGCAGCTGGAAGTAGTCCCGAGATCACGTTTCCCATTCAGTCGCTATCGTAAAGGGAGTTTTTGTACCCTATATAGCTCTCATGGAGTTTTATTGGACTGGAAATTGTCTTATTTGAATCAAATTAACTTCGACGTGGGTGTATCAATCAAGTCAGGCGCTTTTCATATTAGTTTCTCGAATAGACTCTCTTCAGAAAGAACATATTCTGGTCACATATTCTACCTTCAAATCATTCGCAGTTGATGTTTCGAATTATTTTAAAAAAATTTTTGAAGTTACGAATATTTTGATAATTTTTTTTTCTCGCAAACAAGGAAAAAGTTTCAGGACAATTCAAGTATGCGTGTAATATGGTTATTATTTGAAAATTTGTTTTAGCCTTCCAAAGTAGGTCAGGATAGGCTTTTGATGTCATCATGGAATTCAGTACTTTGGGTTTGAAAATGGGTGAAAAACAGCTTCTTTTCTTTTGTCACTTTACTGTGAACCTATCAAATTTCACATTTATTTGAAAATTCTCAAAAAAATCAGTTTTTTTTTGTAAATTTTGAAAAACCCCACAGAAAGAAGTTGCTTGGTTTTCAATTTTACGCCATTGCCTAAAATTTAGACTCTCTACTGTAATTTTTTTTTCATTTTTCGAATATTTCGCTCTATCGATTCGAACGAAACATGATTCAATTTTCATGCTTCATATGATAACGAGACTTCAATGTCACATCTTGCCTAGAAAATACCCGCATTTGCCTGTTACTAGAAAAAGAAATGAATACACCTCCAGAAATGTGTCTTTGTTGTTGCAAAGTTCATCAAGTTTTTCAATTCAATTGTTGAACTGATTCGGATACTCAATGTATGGACGTTAATATGTCAGTAATGGAATAAACCTGTTTCTCTTCATTCTTATTACACTCATATTTCCTTTTATAATAGATTGAAGAAACCACCAACAAAATCAGCAAAATTCTCTTCCAACAAAACATAGCAACATAATTCGTATCAGAGGTCCATAATTCATAGTATCAAATACCACTGGATACCTAAGGAGTTCACAAAGTACCGCGTCAAAATGTGAAAATACTTACCAAGATCAGACCAACAGGCGAATTAAAATACGCGAGGATGTACACAAATTAATCATCAGTCGAGTAGTATAAAAAAGAGGGATTCTTACAAGTAAGGAGTTTTTTCTTCCTGTTTGAAGATTGCTTGCGTTCAGCCAATTCTCAAAATTGGAAAGAAAACTCTCCCAAATAACTATAGATCAGTCTCTTTTCTATCAGTGATGAAAAATCATTGAGAAAGCCGTGAACCACCATATCCTAAAATATTTGAAATGCTTCAACATCTTGAGCGATCATCTTCTATCTTATGTCACCCATATTTGGAATGACGCAATCGAGAAACATAAAGAGTCAGGAGCTTGATATTGCGCTTGATATTGTTAAAGCCTTTGACCGTGTGTGGCATAAGGGTTTGCTGGCCAAACTTCAAAGATATGGCTTTTTGGATTATCTTTGTGTATGGCTCTGCAGCTTTCTGAAAGAACGTTCCGTGTAGGTGGCCGTCGATGGATGTCTTTCGAATACTTTCACCATCAATGCTGGTGTTGCCCAGGGATCCATATTGTCTACAACCCTCCTTTTACCACAAAATCACCACAAAATCAAACAGGCCGCACAGTCTCAAGAGAAGAGTTTATCACGGATTCAATATGACAACGCCCAGCCCAAAAGCATGATGTTAGAATGTTCCTGAACGCCGACTTCACCTGTGAGGGTATGTCTTATTGCATATATTCATATATTCTTAACTTTTGAGTAGTTCATCAAAAAACTCCTATCGAATTTCATCAACGAACTTCGGGTGGTAGTCAGGCATTTCTATTTCCTCATTACCTAGTTCAGTACTCCAGTGTGCATATAAAAAAACTTCACAGATTTCAAGAACAGCTGTACTCATTGAAGCCGGTGACCAAATGGAAACTTCAATTATCTGAGGGTCAAAGACAATCTTTCATTAACTGGTAAACTGTTTCGTATATTCGTATTTTTCGTGTTAGAATTGGTAGGACCATCCGCAATAATTCATTGAAAGTATTTTGGTCCATGCGAAAATAATTTTTATATTCACCCAATTCCTTCATATCACTTGTTTCCTTCAGTAACACTTAATGTGAATAATCTTCGCATTGTATTAACCATTCCTTCATCCAGTAAAGACGTTCAAAAGAACCATTCATACTTAATGCAATAATAATAGCTGGACATGCTTTTTTCTTAAAAAACTATAATCGATAAAAACTCAGTCTATGTGATTTCTACGCCACTCGAAACAAAATAATAATGAAAAAATAATATCGGTAATAAGTAACACGTGAGATGCATAGAATAATGACAGGGAATGACGGAACAATTTTTTTTATTTTTTCATCAGTACCGAATTTCATTGTCTAATATGATATAAATTGATTTGAAATCCCTAAAACGATCTGTAAAAAGCTAAAAAGATTAACCGAAGACGATTATGGATACTAACAATCGAAACGTCGTGACGTAACTTGGTTTGGAATCTTTTAATTTTTCAATTTTCAATTTGGGTTATTATTTTTTTAAATTTTTCATTTTTCAGCCTGTGTATTTCAATTTTTTATTCTTTTGGTTTTTGCTTGTATGTTATTTCTTTGTTATTTCAGTTTTTTGTTTAATAAAATTGAAATTTTTTCGGTTAAACTTTTTATTTTTCACAGATTCTTTCGGGGATTTCAAATTGATTTATATTATATTAGCAAATGGAAGTCTGAACTGATGAAATACACCACGAAACATTATCAAATTTTTAGCAGTGATGTTTCTGTAATGATCTGCTGAAACAGTGTTGCTGGATCAACTATAAAGTCGCTACATATAAACCAAACTTCCGTTATATCGCTTCATATTCCGCAACGCTTGTATATCTGTATATCAGTTCGCGCATGCGCTCCATCTAAAATTAAACAACACAGAACTCACAGTTTGTAGTTTGTGTACCGTTCAGATACCACAAAAGTGAACTGTCAGTTTCAACCGCGTAACTCAGCAGAAGGTACCTAATTTTCTAAATTTACAGCAGATGATTTTTGAAAGCTGTTTGTTCGCGAGAATTTTTGTATTTTTTTCAACATGTCTCGTTCCCGTCAATTTCAACTGTGGTAGCTCTATCGGTTGAGCTACAATCAGATGCACTGTCATCCATTTCCACTGTAATTTGATCCATTTAATTCATAATACTCGAGAGAGCCGAGACTTCAAAATATTGGAGGTTATATGGTTTATAATATGAATGGAAATATCCGAAACTATTCTTCTTCTCGTTCATCTTGTAATGGCCTCAGCTACTAAGACTATAACGTATTGACTGTGCATACAATTATTCAAGTATCAGCTATCTGCTTCGAGTGCTGTCCACTGCCTTTTCTTCTTCGTTTATTTTTTTGTCAATATTTCGCTACTTCATGTTCAAGTCCGCTACGCCGCTGCCAGTCTGCTATTAATTCCATGTACGACATTTCCTATTTCAACTATTATGAATATATACACTAATATGATGCTTTTCAATTTTATTCCACCAATTTCATCTGACAAATCTGTACTGTGAAATGTCATTCAGATAAATGAAATTATGTGACTTTCATGACGATGCATAATTCCTTATTGATGAAACCAATCGTCGGATTTTCCAATGTAAACGAACTTTCCGTATATTCGAGATGCTCTGTCGCTTTTCCTATATATATTTTTTGCTAATTTTTTTCAGAAACTCAATACTCACGCATATCGATATTTTATTCTTTTTCGTAACTGATTCCGGTTCTTTGCTTTCAGTTCCCAGTGGAGTTTAATAGAAGAGTAATTGAAACACGCCGTATTACACAACCGATATATTTCGGAATATACTGTGAAAATTTCATTTTAAACTTAGATTGCTTCAGTTTTGTCGGACGATTGATTGGAATGATCGCCTCGTGAGGATTTGAATGAAGTTTTTCAGGAACAAAACGGAAAAAGGATACTTAAA
This sequence comes from Leptinotarsa texana, assembly GCA_015342105.1. Lineage (NCBI taxonomy): Eukaryota > Metazoa > Arthropoda > Insecta > Coleoptera > Chrysomelidae > Leptinotarsa > Leptinotarsa texana. The sequence continues at coordinate 8,149 of WOGN01004158.1, forward strand.
TGTGTTGATTGGTAAAGGTTCCTTGGGATCTCGATTTAGAAATACGAAAGGGGTTCTTCCAAATAATAAGAAGAGAGGTCAAAATTGTGCTTTATTTATCGAGGGGCACTTTTAAATAATTTTTCCAATCCTTGTTAATTGGAAAAACAATAATTCTTATTGAGAAATATTGGTTTTCGGAGAAAAACACCTCTTTTTTTTCGAATTTTCCAGCGACTCATAAGAAGTGGGGATCTTGTAGAGAAAGGAATAAAGAGCATCAAATATTTCAATGGAAACTTTCTACACATATTCTACACCACCCTGTTCCAGATGCTGACAAAATAACAAAACGTATAATTTCATGATATTTTGTACTTTTATAATTTTCGATTTTCAAGTCATGTAACAAACATTTTAACTAAATATTACAAGGTTATTTAATGATTTTTATTGTCAAGTTGGCGGGAATTCGGTCAAAATATTGAAGAAAACCAATTTCTAAATTGTCGACGTTTCGAAAACTTTATTGTTTCATCTTCAGGACTATTTAGGGCGGCTTTCCGAGTCGAAGGGTGAAGTGAATAATTTCGACATAAAATATAAATATGTACACAGGTTCCTGAAAGACATTGACACAGACACGAAGGGATTAATAATCTGAATGGTTAGACAATTATTGCTATTACTTACAAAAATGTGCACTGCAACCCGCATGGATTTATTGTGGCTTACACCGAATAAACCCAGCTCAACGAAGCCGATTAGTTTCTATTGTGAGTGGTCTTTCGGGTCAGATAATAAGAGTACGGCTCTGCCGAACTCTAAAAACCAGATTAGGTTCCTACCGGGGCAGACACAAAGTATATGCTCTGCAGTTTCATTTTCCAAACAGAGGCGACACTCACTGTCTTCCGACAGTCCAAGTCTCTGCATATGATGCAAATGATGATTCAAAAGACAGTGAATTGTAAGAAGGTCTGTTAGACATCGTAGTTCATCCCTACTGTAGTCCAACAACTATTTTGTATCAAGCTTCGAAGGGTGAATAAACGCCTTGGAGTGAGCCAATCCTGGAAAATTCTGCCATCCAGATGTTCAATCTTTGTTTGGCAAAGCCTAAAGCGATGCCAATGACAGGCAGTGTTGCCTTAAGCTATTTTTTCGTCGAGGCAGACTGGATCCACATTCACATGATGACACCAATCACAGTGACGCATACCTATGATTGTCGTTCTTTATTCTATAATAAATTTGACGATCTAACAATAATGGTTAAAAGCTGGCCGGATAGCCTTAGTTGCTGGATCATTGAATCGAAAATAAGAAGAAGAAAATATAATACATTTCACAATATTTATTGAAACAGGAAGTAAACAAATAAAATACTACAAAATATAAAATTTTCACTCTTTTCACTTTCTCTTTAATAAATCCGCTGACGAAGTTCATGTAAAGCATGTATCATTATTGAGTAATTCTTCCACATGTAAAATACGGCAACAAGTATCAACATCCAACCTGTTGCGAGTTTTGGATCCTAATAAAAATAATGTTTAGTGCCGTCGATATTTAATTGGCGCAATTGGTAGGATTGTCAAAATTACGCGTATCGTACGAGTGATTTTCGTTTCAACGATTAATTGGCAATCGAACCTTTGTTAACAAAACAAGTTAATATTAGGTCAGAGCGGCTTCGCGATCTTCAGAAAACCCAGTCAATCGAAGACCTGCAGAAAACTCCGTACCGAAGCTGTTTTCGAGAAGAGAAACTTCATCGTCCCCTTCTGAAGGGATAAAACACTTGTTGCTGAACCAGGACAGACTCCTTATAGTGGTTAAGAAAGCGATGGTTAAATCTTGCTTTCATTGTGAGTACTCTAATTTTATTTCCAACCCAAATTCAAAAACCAGTCGAGTTTTTGTAATCCTCTCTAAATCGAACTAATTCCATTTCTCAATCATTTCCAGTCACATATCCATTTTCGATAGCTATCACTTATATCCAATCCCCACATATAGTCAAAGTCATTTCAAGGCACTTATACTCAAAAATTAATTTTACTGAAGAACTCAGAATATTCCACATTTAAAAGCGACGATTGTATCAAAGTCCAACTACAATTCTATGTCTGCAAGAAAATGCCGATTAGAGACATTCCTGGAAATCTCTGTGAGCTGCAACTCCTTAAGATGGACGACACTTTCACATGTAGAAAAATCGATGCTAGGATTACTAATTCAATAGCTAACCAACTGGAGGACTCTATCCAATGGATAGCGATATTTCCAAATAAAACTACAATCCATCTACAATGTAATGAACAAGAGGAATTTCAAAGAATAATTGGAACCCATTTAATTGACACTCCAGTAGGCTGCAAAATCAAGGCGAATCAAATCAAAATAATCAATGAAAAAAATTTAATCAATTGCAATCAAATTATATTGATAACAATCCTGAAATAACATTCAACTAAGGCGGACTCAACCAATCACCGAGTATATGGACTTAAGTGATTCACTTGTCGATCACCAATAAGAAGTAAAGAAGAGAACCAACTGCAAATAATAAATGAAGGAACCGATCCATCCACTGTTCAACCACCCCGCTGTGTATGATAGTTGAATCTTCGGGGGGAGGAATTATCTCACTACCTAAGACAATCCCGCTTATCTAGCAGTACCACCACCCTGTTCCAGATGCTGACAAGACAGTTCTCATAGGAGCACACATCTTCGAAGCCTCGAATCCACAATCAGTCAGATTTCATTCCACAAGGTAACAACACGTATCATTTCATATATTTTGTATTTCTATAATTTTTAATTTTTAAGTTTTGTAACAATAAAAGTATATTTAAAAAGCAAGTTTAGTGCCGTCGATAGTTAATTCTTGTTAAGTGATTTGACAGATTTGGAAATTTCAAATATATGTCACTTTTGGCATACCATTTACTCTTACAATACAGAATATTTTCTATCCACTTCAAATTCAGAAAAAGAAAGTTGATAGGAAAAAAAAATTGAAAACAAAGATAGCAGAAGTAGGGGATCTAGACAAAAATCAATGTTTTGATGTTAAAATGATGATGAAAAATTCGAAAGATGAGAAAAATATTTTTCTGAATAGAAAATTCTGAAATTGTTTGTAAAACTATCCAATATATAGCTAAATAATTGTAAAATGTGGTGGTTTATTTGGTTATGTGGTTATCGTTATGCAAACTATGAGGGTCGGTGAAGAAAATATACTTTCCTTTACCCTTCAAAGATGGTATTTGAAAGTTCTACAACTCTCAATTCAATCCTTAACCCAACACATATGCGTAAAGAGTTTTCATTGATATATTTGATTCTTTTTCTTTCTTTCTCTACAAGATCCTTACTATTTTTAATCGATAGAATACTCGAAAAAAGTGGTTTTATGTCCGGATACTATCAAAAATAGCCCCTTTTCTCATAACATGATGAGAAAAACAATTACAAAATATCCTACAATGAGTACAGAACGATTCTGCCTTCTCTTCTTTTCGTTAAGAGAAACCGCTTTCGTGCTTCGAAAGTGATTCATTAATGAGTGAAACTTCTACCAATCAATACAGTCGAGTATACTTTTTCCGTTTTGTTCCTGCAAAACTTAGGAGGACTTACAGAAGTTTTTATGTCGGTAATATTCCATAGGTCTTCCATTCTCTTTATTTATCACAAAACTTTTAATAAGACATAAAAACTTTATATCCCATAAATATTTTCATTCGAATCCTCCCGAGGCGAGTGTTCCAATCAATCATCCGAGAAAACTGGAGCAATCTAAGTTTAAAATGAAATTTTCACAGAATGTTCCGAAATATATCGGTTGTGTAATACGGCGCGTTTCAATTACTTTTCTATTAAACTCTCACTGGAACCTGAAAGCAAAGGACCGGAAACAATTACGAAAGGGCATGAGATATCGATATGAGTGAGTGATGAGTTTCTGAAGAAAATTACTTAGCAAAAAATATAGGAAAACTGCCAGAGCATATTGAATCAACGGAAAGTTTGATTACAGTGGAAAATCCAAGATGTGAGAATATGTGAATAAAAGATCTGCTCTGACGATTGGTTAGAAAGTCACATGACTTCCTTATTTTCTATGATTTTGCAAATTTTTGCCAACAGACAATTGAGCCTTAGTACAACAGAAGACAATTCAATTTCATTTATTCAAATGAATTTCCACACTATCAAAATTGTGAGATAAAACTGGTCGATTGAAATAGAAAGCAGAATGTAAGTGTAAATATTCACAAAAGTCGAAATACGAAATAATTTGTAGACTGACACGTTATGTGAATATTGATTCTCTGTTTGAATACTGAAACTAATAGGTAGAAAATACCCGATGTTTGTCGATGCAATCTGGAATATTTTCTACATGAGGCGTTTGAAGGTGAGATTTCATATTACTGCAATTCCATTCGTCACCTTATTTCCACTAGTAGTTCGCTAACTAAATTCGGTGGGATTTTTTTAAGAGTTAAACAAGCGTACAAGGTATGGAAACAAGTTATTTCAATTGAATACATATTCAGTTTATTATATTTCGGTTAGTACACTTAGTTCGCTGACGAAATGCAGAAGAAATATTTTTTATTAGTTACCAAAAAAGTGGAATAGAAGAAAATGTTTGCGTAAAATTATGCGGGTAGGAATTATTTCAGTTTTTAACATATTCATCTCCATGTATATCAGTTGATACGCAAAATTAGTCGATGACTCGTCAAACTCTTTCTAAAGGTGATGAAAAACCCGGTATTGTGTGATAATACAGAGAGTTCGTGAATGAAATTCAGTAAAACCTACTCAAGTAAATGCAATGAACAAAAATGCAAAAGAAAGCGAATGAGCTCTTGTGAACGAATTATTCCAATGCCTGTCCACTACGCGAAGTTCGTTGATCAAATTCTGAGATTTTTTCGATGAACCATTGATTGGACTAGAATATACAAAAATATGTATAGTCGAAGTAAACGATATTGTGCACTCTTAAAATTGGCGGCAATTTCAAAGGCCAATAAAACCAAATCATACAAATTAATCAATTAATCGGCTGCGAAATAGTCCACGTGTACTGTAGAATTGGCGGTTCGTATTGGATAATTTTTGGTAACCGAGTATTATGATTGGCTGAAGAGTTATAAAATTGAATTTGAAGTCATGTTTCGGTGACAAATAGGCATCGGGGAATGTGGAGATGGTTATCGCCGTCGTGTTCAGTTCAGGAACTGACCGCGATTTGAGTGTTGAAATTTGATATTGGTGCAGTTATAATTACCTAAAATTTTTCTTATCTGTTCAAAATGTGGCATCCTTGGACAAGTACTACTAGTAATAACGAATGTGATAACAATGCAGACTTTTTCCAGTGTAGTGATTCCAATAGCGACGTCGACAATGCGGCAAAGAGGTACTAGTGGATGAGATTCGGATGCATTTGATTTGAATATTGAATCACACATATTATATTTCAATGTATATAACAATCTGTATTTCAAGTTTGCTTTCAAGGGAAATAAACTATTACAAGCAACATCAGACTTCACCGAAATTCCTTCCTCAACTGTACGTGAAATAGTCAAAAACAAACATTATGAACATCAGGCGCGATGTGATACAGGATTATCAAAACCAAGAAATTATCAGAACCAAGAATTACCAAGAAATTGAATACTTCCGGCCATAACGTGAGCTGCTGTGACAAAACTCTTCAGAATTGGGTAAGGAAACTAGAATTTGAATTCAAACTAATAAACAAACGTCGAGCATTCATGAAAAGGGAAAGAATAGTGGAAAGACGTAACAAATACTTGGAACACATAACTAAATATAGACCAGAACAACGGCAAATTTCCTATTTGGACGAAACTTGACTTGGCGTGACACTCAAGACACAGTTACGAAAGGGTGGACTGATGGTTCGAGAATGTGTACGCCTAATATGTCTGCAAATAAAAGATCTCGATTAATCATTGTGCATTGCGGAGAAAGTAAAGGATGGGTTCCGAATTCTTTGAAATCATGTGGAAAAAACTTGAGGACTGCAATGTTACTATTATAAGAACATAGAAGCTTATATTTTTGAGGAATGATTTGAAAACCCATTGATCACAAATTTGGATATGAATAGTATAATAGTTCTTGAAAACAAGTATCTAATATTACCAAAGAAAACGAAAGAAAACATGGAACAGGAATTATCAGAAGCTTTCGAATAAATTAAGTGAAGAGTGTTTGTTTGTCTATATATATATA
>WOGN01004159.1:0-14423 GCA_015342105.1 Leptinotarsa texana
TATAACGGAGTTTCACTTAAAAAATGTGAGGTAGGTCGGTCGGTTCTACGTGGGTGCTTTGTTCACTCACTCGAATTTACCGCCGTGTGGGTTGGTGATTCAAGCCCCAGGCTGAACGATCGATTTTCACTTGCTATCGTCCAACCCGTGTTAGGAATCATGCGTTGAAAGCTAATACCTCGTTTTCACTTCTGAGGGTTGTCGTTTGTAGGATGCGATAGCTGGTTAAAGGAAAAACATATTTTAAACAGATATTAAAATTGTAAGGGTACTTTCATTTTCAATAATGTCATTAACCGCAATGGTGAACTATCGTTTTATACTATTTCTCCATTCGAAAACTGAATAAAGTTACATTCTTTCTGTGATAATAATCTACAGCTAGACTATACTAGTAATGCTAATTGTCAAAACGCAACATAAAAACATATCGTGTAACAATATGTTGAAACAAATCCTTTGGTCTAGATTCAGAAGAACAAACATCTGTTTGTGAATAATGGTTCGATCCTAACTGACGACGGGTCTTCACTGCGTATATATTGATTCTTGGTATATATCGCACAATCGAGATCTTGTCATTTATCAACTGACTTCTGAGAGTTGCTATTTGAATAGGGATGACAGTTAACGTTGAAACTCATTTCAACCTTTCACTGTACATCCAAAACATCCACTGAAACAACCAGATAAATGACCTTCCTTATTCACTATACGAGGACTGTTTAACAAATAAGGGAAACGTTTAAATTTTGTGGGTTTTGTACATCCGAGAAGTTTTTGATTTCTCCATATTGGTACAATCCACTCGATCATATGCTCCCACAGTTTCAGTTGTTAGCATGTTTAATTTGTTGGAATGTTCTGCGTGTAATGGAGACTCGTCGAATAACTATTGGATGAGTTTTTGAGGATGTTGGCATTTCAGTTGGCTAAAGCCTTGCAATTTTTTCGTAAATTTTAGGCATAAAGAGGGTGGCAGCGAATTTCGTTTAAAAATTGCTTGATCATCGCTCAGGAATTGTTGAATGACGTCAACGGCGATCCAGATTTGCTTAAAAGGGTCATTACTGGTTAATCATGGGTATATGATTATGACATCAAAACCAAACTCCAATCGTCATAATGGAAAATCCCAGGGGAACCAAGGCCAAAAAAAGCACGCCAAATTGGATCAAGTGTCTAGGTTTTTATCACTGTTTTCTCCGATAACCGTGGCATAATGCATCTTGCCACATGATCGTGCGGTCAATAAGGAGTATAATCTGAAGTTACGCGCCGTTTGCGGAAAGCAATATGAAGAAAACGAATTCACTAGATTTGCCCCTACCCCCCGCGATTGTTTCCAATATTGAAGAGACCCTGAGAAGTTTCAAGGACATACCAAGAAATGCATATCAGAACTATATTGAAGACTGAAAAAAAATTGGCACAAGTGTATTATATATGAGGGTAAATACTTTGAGGGCGTCAAAATAGAAATTAATGGATAAATATTTTTTTTGAGAAAAATGAAAATTCACCTTGAAAATGAGAAATAAAATTTTCTGAGTTTTTCCACCATTTTTGATAAAACACATAGAATATTTTGTTTCTCATATTTCATGATGATCACCTACTACGTAGTAACGACTAAATCCATCATCTTATTGAAAATTCACCTTATTTTTTAAACTGACCCGAATATTGGTGGAATAAGGTAGTAACTATAGATTTATATTGAAGATTAGGCAGTTGAAATGGAATTCTTAGCCATCATAATACATACCTCATTTATTGTCCATGTAGTGGAATATGTTAAACATATTAGACTGATAATCCCACCAAATGCCATTGATCCATGTTCTTCAATATATTGCCATATTTTTCTATCCACGAATGGATTACGTTTAGCTAATACCAGAATATATACCGAGAAACTGCAAACAAGTTGTAAAATTGCCAGTAAAATTGGCAAAGAAAATATATTATTTAATTCTCGCAACAAATATCCTACTTGATAATATTTTCGACGTAGGTCTTCCAACATCCTTATTTTGCTGTCGTTACATCTGGAAAAAGTAGAAATTATCATTTTAATTATAGTCATAAGGAATGAGGTAATTTTATTTGAATTGGAAAAGAAATATACTCAAGAGGGATTGAATTGAATTGAAATTCACTATATGAGTTTTAGGTCTGCTTTGGCAACCCTCTTCAGACTCGTTTACATTTCGTGTTCAGCTGATGGAGAAAAAATTCACAAAAAGAAATATCACAAAAACCAAGAGTAGTTGACCGGTCGTGACTATTAACGCCTGTATCATTTCTGACAGAACACCTCATCTTCCACTAATGGAAACTTTGTTTAGGGTGGGACGATGCTGTTCGTTGAACTCTCCTCCTATAAAAACTCCTATGGAATGAATATATTTCCGAAATATTCTTCAAACTCTTTACGATCCACGATATATAACTGTCACTGAATTTTCAACTATTGAGCTTCATGGTTATTGTACCGCCAGTGAAAGTGACTATTCAGCAGTAACATATTTAGGACTTTGTCGAAAAAATGGATTTTCAGTATTTTTATTTGTGTGAAGTCAGGTGTAGCTCCAACAAAAGTAATATCAATTCCTGGCTTAAAAGTATCTGCTGCAGTACTTCTTTCGAAACTAATATCTTATGTTGATGAAACTTTTGAGGCGAAAATGAAAATAAATAAAATTGTTGCTTTGTCAGATTTAACCGTTGCGATATCATGAATAAAATCTCAATCATACCTTTGCGTTGGGTTATTTTTATACAAGCAAGTGTACCGTCTTTCTATTGGTTTGATGTTGAATCTCAGAACAACCCAGCCGATTTTGCCGCCAACGAAATGTTTCCATCAAGGTTGATGGCCAACTCGTGATGGTGGGCAGGAGCTGATTATTTGAAAAATCATTTTTAGTTTGAACAAATCATCATATCATATCATATCATATCAAAATCATGTCATATCAGTAACGCCTTGTGCAGATAATTTCATAGAAACGATCGATTAACTCAAAAAATATATGAACGACAGGCACGTGTTTCTAGCTCATTAGCTGTCCAGGAAAAAATACAGATATGAAGATTTTCTAGTGTCTTGATATGAATACGGAAGGAGATTTATTGGACATAGCACTCAAAAAAGTGGCAAATCATATACACGTGTTTCGGGCTTTTGACCCGAATGCACTCGGTTGCACCATACTGACTTCAGTATGGTGCAGCCAAGTGCAAGGATAGGCAACACTTGGTTGTAAAATAACTACAAATGCACGGAGCCATCAGCAGAAGCCAGCCACACATTTGTGTTGCCTATCCTATCCCGAAATGTTGATATTTCTAGTAGGCTCCTGTCCATCTTTCAACACAATGTTTGGTGACAAATGAAATTTTTTATCGTCAGACTCGTGCTCTCCGAAGATACAATATGGCTCGTGCTGGTTAAAATAATCACGATTTCTTTAACTTATTGGTGATTTATGGCGACTGTAATAAGGTGTTAACAATAACATGTGATGCTTATGCTACAAGGTATCCAGAAAAACCGAAACCATCTCCAGATATCATTAGAAGATCAATCTTCAATCTTACGAATTTTCGATCATTCGAGAGGAAAATTATCAAAACTAAAACGATTGAAGCTATTCGATTATGACAGAAGAATTAACTTTGCGGAGTCCTCCACTATGAAAAATCAAGAAAACGACCAATTTTTGAGGAATATTATATGGAGCGACGAAGCCAAATTTACCAAAAATGGTAATTCTCACTACTGAAGCGATACAAATTCGCATAGTTCGGGAACATCAATTTCAAGACCTTTGGAAATTCAATGTTTACTGAGCTATTAAAGACGACGCAATAGTGATGATTCACTTTTAAGACGAAAATTTAAATAGTTAGTTGAAAAGTATCGAAATTGTATTGTTTCATTGATTTAAGAAAAATAAAAGACATCACTCATAACATAACATAACAGAACAACAGGTATTTTTATTTTCAGGTGAACGATACCTAGATATTTTAAAAAATCTCGATACGGATGATTTGGAAAAACTGACGCTCGCTGACCATCGAAAAATTTGGTATCAACATGATGGAGCACCTCCACATAATCATCACATGCATGGTGAAGATGTATTTAAAAGAAACTCATTGCGATCAGTGATTTGGAACCGACGGTTCTCAATTATGGTCATCCCGATCGCCCGATTTAACTCCAATGGATTTTTTATTTGGGGTTAGATGAAAAACGAGGGGTATTTTGAGACGCCAACAACAAAAGAAGATTTTCAGCAGAGAGTTCGTAATGCTTTCAACTCTATTCCACCGGACATGATAAGACGAGCTGTAGGAGACGTCATACGGAGAAGTGTAAAATGCTTAGAAGTTGAAGGCAATGTATTTGAACATTTGTTGCAATAAAAAAAGCGGTCGACAAAAGTGTCACATGCTCTTGTTTAGCATTGAAACTGAATTTGAAATAGTTGTTTATTCTAATTATGATTTTTGTCTTGATTATGGGATTATTTTTCATTAGATATTCAATGGAAACTAGGCAACGAAGGAATTTCATCGAACAAAATTGGGGGGTAAAAACGTAAATCCTCCGTGACAATAATTTCTATTGCGGAATATCACTAAAATTATAATAGAATTGAACCTTGAGGAAAAAATGTGGGTTTCCATTTGAAAATTTTGAGATTTTCAATTTTTCTTATTCACTTATTGGACCCTAGTTTCTGCTTACCCTGTGAATTATTCAGTGGACGTGAAAATGATGAAAATGATGAATCCATTCAACCTTCAATTATCACGATACCCTATCTGCATATTTTTAATAACGTTAATTTACATGAAAATGACGTATGTTCGTATGACTAAAAAACTCGAATATCTCGAAAACAGTTTATTTTGGGTATAGGGTATGACTTATGAGTTAGAATCTAAATCATGTGAGGAATTGAGAAATGGGGTGAAATACGGGGTGTGCCATTAAAAATAACAAAGATGACGTCACTTTCGGTGAAACCCGAAACGTCACTTCAACGAAAATATTTCATTTGAGTTCTCCATTAGTTCTTTATCTATCCTATCAATTTTCAGAATCGCCCTACTTTCAGTGTTCTATATATAGATCGCGTTAACTCGTCAAGATATACCCTGTATAGTGGATCAATTGCTATGTCAATCCAAGTTGCTATGCATCCTTTGCATCACGTTTTCTGCATAGCCATATGAACCCCCTTACTTTAGGACACGTTCGCTGCAGTAAAGACACAATAATGAACTAGTATGACATAAAAATGTAGATGAAGAATCTTCAAAAGGCATGCAATAAGTGTCGATTCCTATACTCCCTCGAGACGTATTACCATATCAGTTTCCACATCAGTGACTGTATAAAAAGTATATATTAGACAGAATCTTACCCATAATGTAGGTGAATCAGTTTACTTCCAAAAGAATTCACAGTCATCACTGGATAGCTCCGAATGGATTTGGTTTTAATGATTGTAAGTTCTCTATTGATCCATTTGAACCTTTCTCTGAGTACTAGTATCATTGAAGAATACTGTAGGATCATGATAATTGTAGAACATATCGTCAAACTATGGATGAAGAGTTCAAATTTATTTTTTGCTCCATATCTTCCGGGATAAAAATTTATCAATTCAGTAGTTTGTATAGAAAATATCAAGGCTAGTGTTAAAATACTCCCAACTGTGCTGTATATTAGTGTCTTCCGATAGTTTTTTGTGAGGTTGGTATGTCTCATTAGTAACTTCATGGTACCATCAAAACGATTCAGTTCCTCAATCCATGAAATCATCTGGAATATTGTGAAGAATGATTAGAGTTCAATTGGTTTGTAAGAATTTGAGAAGATTTCCTAATGATATTGCTAAAATGTAGATGGTGGTAGGACATTCCATTTATAAATTGTATTGATTTCTCAAACAAGATTTCTGCGATGGGATGAATCTTGTTATTTTCAAATAGTTATTCCTTCAAATTACACCTTCAAACTACACATATTGAAACTGAAATGTTCGTGAAAAGTATGACTGGAACATCTGGCGTAGAATAGATCCAAATCAAGAACACCCTTCTATAATGAAAAAATGTGGGAATCTTCCAAAGAAAGGAGAAAAGAAATCAATTTCTGAAAATTAACACTAGATCATGCAGAAAAGTAACTTTCAGACACAAACCGGAAGAAAAAGCCCTCCTGAAACAACTAGTACCATAGAAACATTGAATTACACCAAAGAAAAATTCATTCGGAACAAATATTTTCATATCAACACTGTACAAAAACACTGTTCTCTAGTAAATTTATATTCCAAACATTTGTTTTGGAATTGAATCAGATATCATTCACATGATTCCTACATAATATAATGAATGAATGGTAAAAATTTCACTTACATAGAACACTGCCATCCCCACTGATAAATATCGAAGTTTCGCCGTAAGATACTTGCCTTAGGGTTCTTCAGTACTAATCTGGATAACATTATAGGAAAAACATAAAGTACGACTTCATGCCACGGAATAAGTTCGATCCACAGATGTCATCGATGACATCGTGTAATAACATTCATTCGCTTATTTGATTGCGAAATACGTCATATACTTTGTATAACAAATCCCGTGGAGCCCAGTTCAAAATAGGTACATATTCATTTATCATCATTCACAATACTTCACCTAGTAGTAGAAGTACGTTACCCGTGTAGCAATGGACAACCTGAATGACTCCAAAATGATGATAATACATTTTCATCATCTAAAAAATTTAACTGCAGTGTCACCATAAAGATTTTATAAATAATTTTCATCTATGGTCTCTTCAACTCCATACCCTTCAAAAATATATACTCCAACTGTTAGCTTAGATGCTACCTTAGTTATGGTCATTAACATGTTCAATAGGGCGAGAAATCTGATCACCTGCTATACCTACTCATAGTTCTCATTCTCTTGTTCTCTATAATATTCCAGAATGAGGCTTCTATCTGCTTCAATTACATTTTTGTTCTTGTCCGACTATTTTTTACTTTCTTATTTTTACCTTAATTTAATCATCTGAGATTACTTTTAGTTTTCTTATTTTCTCTGACTTCAAGAGGAAGAAGCTATTGTCCCAGTACAAAACAAAGTGAAAGTCAGATATTTCAAATATAAAATATAATGAACAGAATAACGTTTTCATGAACAAATGAATCTGACGATAGGAAATAATTTTATAGGTATGTCCATACATAGTAATCCTATTACGAAGAGAGCAAAGCAATCGAACATTAAAATATATAATTTAAATTAATACAAAGCAGATTTCCAACGTCAGCAACATGTAAACAAAATCACAAAAGAAGATATGAAATGTCTCTAATTTGACTACACTGCTGACAGCAATGAAATCCTTTGAAATGGTAATTTTATAATCTTCTGCCTTGCCGTGATCTATGAGACTTACTAATTCATATTGATTAAACTACAAATATGTCAAAACGATACAATAAATAATACCAGATACATACAGGACGAAATCTTATTTGTTAATTCAATGAGAGTGGTGTATTCTGATGGATTCGAAATTAGCCTACTACCATTTAATTTCCTTCAAGTTACTTAGTGACCCGACAAAAACCCATGTGATAAAATCGAAATGAGTCAAAATGAATAAGTGTCTCAAATATGATCTTTTTTGAATGAAAATGAAAACTTAGAAAGTAATTTCCAATGATGAAATGCAATCCCTCTCCTGACATGAGAATTGGTTCAGAATAAGTGATTAGAAGTTACAGAATCCTTGTCACTCCAGCTCATTTCCTTCGACTAGAACGTTCCGTACAGTTCTAGGTCAACTCGCAGGTTCCGCTACCCACTATGTTCTCAAAGTGAACCACTGTCAACAAAGTAACCGGAAAACAACAATATTGTTTTCCCACTAGAATGATGCCTCTGATTTCTCTTCGAATTAACTTTTTCGATACCCACACCATTTTTAATGTTTCCCATTTGTGTTTTCCTATTTTTGTGTCTCCCTTTTTGACAAACCCGATAGTACCTCACGAGACGCCTCGTCAACTACGATATCGTATCGTATCGGCGCCTTGGACCTTTCTAGTCCGTTCCTGCTTGACCTTGGAGAAATTTCTAAACCCTTCAAATTTTCGTAAATGATCAGTGTTTACTACACTTTATAAATAATACGGTTCTGATGTCCTGAATTCAACAAAGACGCTGATTTATCGTCTGTGCATCAAGAAAAAATATCATTTAGTTTTGGTGTAGGTGTATACAATTGGAGACCAAGTACAGAGTTATCAACCTAGGAACCCTTGCAACGTGTGTGGAGAGATTGGCAGAAACCAACCTCGCTCATAAATAAATAAAAATATTATTGGTCACCCAAGTGGCTTTAGAAGTACTTGTCTCTCACCGACAAGTGAATTGCTAGTAAATAAAGAAAACTCTCGGCAATAAGACCAGATACAACTCAGCGGGTTGTATCTGGTCTGTATTCTTGGTCACAATGACCTAGTAAATAATGATGTTCCTTATTACATTATGAGGGAGGGTGCTAAAAATGATCTCATGGGACCATAACCTATCATTGGCATCATTTCAAACTCACCAAATAAGTTATCGACTTCATTGAACAGATTGATTCATTTTATTGAGTTTGAATAGGTATAAGGTACAATTATCTCTTGCTTGTTGTAGTGGAGGACCTACATGTTCAAAGATGCCGCCATATTGTATTTGTTGTTCCGCTCAAGTACTCATTTTTTGTCATTAATGGCAGCTACTGTATGAATCTCCGGTAATGAAACCCCTAAAAAAGTGCAGGGGCGTTACGGTAGCCAAAGGATTAGTCCATTTCAAGGGGCCTTCGTTGACATGAAGGGTCACTCGTAGATGAACTTAGTCGGATTCGTTGAGACACTGAACTTGTTAGTCCACATTTCATGGTTTGAGTCATGATAAACTCTCATGGGTTGCAGTGAAAATTTGGCTTAAGGAACCGTAAAAGACTGTTTATATATTTTTGAAACCATATACGTGACATCGGATCTATCAATTCTCTAGCGATTTTATCGCTTCTCTGACTTCTTTAAATTCGGATAATTGCTTCTCCATCATTTCAGGAATTCCTCAAAAAAATTATCCTGACTGTTGCTATTGGTAATAATTTTTTTAGTACTAATTTTTTGGTACCAATAATTATTCATTTTAGTCTATAACTGACTCTTTGCTAGAATAAAAACGCAAATAAAATCAGAGATTGAAAAGAAGAAACATTCCAGGTATTATGAGAGCATTGGACAATATTGAAATATTGAAAAAACCGGATGTCTGATTACTTGTTCCACTTACCTTTTTGGCGTAAACAATATTGTTCGAAAGAATGACAATGGCGCTAGAGAAGTTTGATGTGATAAGAATTTTAATCATCATCAGGAATAACCTGTTTGTGATTAGGTTTTTAGAGAATATATTCAACGTTGCGTAAAATATGAATACAATCAATAATGTGAACGAATAAAAATATCCCAGTTTACTAGTGGAATAACGTCCGTTATTCAATTTTGGGCAAAAATGTGCCAACACTTTTAAAAGAAAATATATTGGATAGATTGCCTCGAAAATACTCATTTCGAACATTCCACCACTTCTGTGGAGCATTGAATGATTTCCATTATGTAAAAATAATCTTTTTTGTAACTAAAATTGTTGACATTCTGTAATGGATGCTTCTACAGTTAATGACTGAAGTTGCTTGTTAATCAAACAAGAAAGCTTTCAGAATGGACATACAAACGAATCAAACATTGTAGATGGTATGAAAGGTATTAACGTAATGTTTTCCACTTCTTTAAATTACGTAAAGGGTTATTCACACGAGTTTAATTTTTCTCGAAACTGAAATATCAAAAATTATTTTTTTGTGAAAAAAGCCTTTAGGCTTTCACTTCTCCATCATTAAACAAAAAATTACCTGAGGAGGAAGGAAACAATTAACTCCAAAATTAAATCTCTATAAAGATGTGCATCGAACTTACTTTCAGATATAAAATGGAAGAAAAACCCCTTTTAAAACAACTACTGTCAAACTCACGAAAAAGAATGTACTTTCGGAACAACTACTCCTATGTGAACACTGAATTATACAAAAAAATAACTTTTTCATTTAATTTGTAATGTTAACATTCCTGAGAGACCTGAATATGGTATCATTCATAGGAAAGCTACACAATATAAATATTGAAAGAGTAAAATTTCACTCACATGGAACTCTGTCATCCCCAAGGACGGACTTCCAAGTTTCTGAATAAGGCATTTGTCTCATTTTTTTCAGATACGAACTGGAAGAAAACGGCCTCTCCAAGATGGGGAAGCTAGAAGTTTCTAAAACTAATGCCCCTTAAAATATATTTTCTTTCATATTGATCAAAGATTTGAAAATGCTTCATTGAGTTTTTTATTCACAATTCAAAAACTATCAAAACATGAGTAATAAAAATTAAAGATTCTAGAAGAGGATTAAAATTCACAATGGGAAAGTGCCATCTTTCGGAAATATATGGAATATTTTTATTGTTGAAAAATTGATTATGAAATTTGAATGAATCAGGATGCTACCTGAATGTGAATAAAGCTCCGTTGGAGAAAAATGTTCATCTTGATTTTTCAAAAACTTTTGCCTTCCTCAACTATTAAATTTTTTCCTAACTTGTTTTTATAAAATGATAATATTAATTGATATAAATAATAATAATAGAAGTTTGAATATCAACATTGAGAAATTTTGGAACTGATAATCTTCATTATTGCTATTCAAATTTGATTACAACAAATATTTTCGAAGTTGCCAGGAATTCAAACAATGTTTTCAAATAGGACTTCACTAGAAACTTCAAAATGGAATGCTGCATTATTAGATTAATTTCTCAGGAACTCATATCAGTTGTTATTTATAGACCACCTTCAGGTGATTTCTATGAGTTTTTGTATCTTTTAAATGGTATGCTAACAAAGTTGTGTAGCGAGAATGTCGATATCATTGTTTGAGGCGATTTCAATTTGAATATTTTGGGAACGAGTGTAAATCCTTCACAGCTTGGGCATTGTGTGCCCAATGATCTCATATGATATCATCGAAAAACCTTTGAAAAATTTCGGACTAACCCTACTCTCCCCTATGTCATTTCTCCAAGCTGGAATAAACTACCCAGAGTTGTTGTTCCCAGAGTCATGTTCTTAGTTTCTGTCGACAAACGTATATAAATCCTAATAAAAACGTTCCCGTTTCAGAGTCAATACTCATTACTTTCGATAACACCCAATATCGAATATTTCTTTCCGAAAATAACATGAGTTGCTTCAGGTGTAAAAAAGTGGGACATCTAGCCTCTGCATGTCCTGAACCAGAAACTATTACCGAACCACAAAAATCAAATGAAACCAATGCAATGATCAGCCAAACTACAGAGCTGGACACTACGGAGCCAACAATACCCGTCATAGATATAACTCCTACCACACACAAGCGTAACTCATCTGAAATAATTACACCATCACCTGAAGATCCCTCAACGAGAGAGCCTCCAATTTTCATCAAACTCAGACCTATTCCTAAAAAGATTAAAATAAACCCTGATGAATCGATAACCTCATGCAAACAATCAATCATACCATCAAAAAAACCATCGAAAAAGCAATCCCTCCTTTTCCTTTGAACTTCGATCAACTAACTAGTTTTTTAGATAACATTTTTGGTTCACCCAAAGAACATACAAAGAATATTCATGGTCTTCTGGAAATGCTCTCGAAAATCTACCCATCTCTTGTAGACAGAGAAATCAAATCAAGAATAACTAGAATTAAAAAGAAAATCAATAGCCAATTACAGAAACAATTTGAAACAAACTCTAATGAATCTCTCTCAGAGTCTGAAAGTGACACTACATCTCTCGAAACGTATTGAAATTTTAAATCACTTTAATTATGCAATGGAATTTGAATGGGTTATACACCCGTCTGGAAATGTTGCAGAAATTCAAAAATGAAGTGAAGCCGTCAATTTTATGTCTCCAGGAAACCCATTTTTGGGACCAAAAAACCTATCTGCTCAACAATCACCTTGCTTTCCACAAAAATTGACAAGATCAACTCAGGACCAGGGTAGGAGTTTCAATCTATATTGATAAGTCTATTCAGACAGAGCAAATTCAACTGGATACATATCTGATACAGCTACAGCAGTGTCTACCAAAGGACCAGTTAATATTATTTTATGCAACATCTATATTTCCCCCAATACCATTATCGATGAATAGAAGGTCAGTGATTTATTCGAACAGATACCTGAGACGCGTATCGTTCTTGGTGACTTCAACTCCCACAATGAATTATGGGGAAGTGATACCACTAACATACGGGGGCGGTCGTTAGAAAATGTCATTGACACATCAAATTTAATTCTCTTAAACAGTGGAACAAAAACTAGATTCAACTCATTCTCTGGTAAACACTCAGTTCTTGATCTAACACTGTGTGATCCTGCATTAGCTCCCTTACTGTCTTGGAAAGTTCTTCCTGACCTTTACGACAGCGACCACTTGTGGACTATAATATACCATATGAAATCAAGGACGCGGCACCTATAAATGGAATAGTCGACAATTTCACTCATACAATAATCGAAGCAGCAACACAAGCAATTAGTAAAACCTCTTCTGTAATTGAACATCGACCGGTACCATGATGGAACAAAGAATGTGAAGAAGCAAATAAACTCACAAAACATGCCTTCAACAGATTGGAAAAACAAAATATCCTGGAAAATATTCTGGAATTCAAGAAACTACGAACTCGATCAAGATATATTTAAAAAAAAAGTAGAAAGAAATCCTGTGAAAGTTATGTGTCTAAAATAAATAGTTTCACCACTATGATTGATGTATGGAATAAAATAAAGAAACTCAAAGGCGGAAGAATACACCAAAATATGAATTCAATTAATGATGATGGAAATTCCATCGAAAATAAGGAAGAAGTATCCAACTTACTTGGGGAAGTATTTCAAGATAATTCAAGTAATAACAATTTTACCCCAGAATTCTGCGGACACAAAGCAACTGCAGAAAAAGAACCAATCATCATATTAGAAGACACACAGAATCCCCTCAGTGCAAAAATAACCATGACTGAACTGGATGATGTACTGAATTCCGCCAGGGACTCAGCCGCTGAACATAATGATATCCCCTATAGCCTTCTCATCTATCTACCCAAAGCTGCCAAAATATATCTTCTGAAGATTTTCAATGTTATTTCCACATCTCGATGTTTTCCCGATAACTGGAAAATGACAACTATAATTCCAATTCTAAAAGCAAATATACCCACGAATAACCTTGATTCATATCGACCTATCTCGCTCACCTGTACAATGTGTAAACTAGTTGAGAAGATACTGAACCGAAGATTACAATTTCATCTAGGAACGAACAGTCTTCTGATACCCCTGCAGAGTGGTTTCCGTAAAAACCGTTCCACAACAGACAATATAGAATACCTTGAGTCCAGTGTTCATCAAGCTTTTGCGACTAAACTTAATGTTATTGCCATATTTTTTGATATATGTAGATCATACGACTCAGCATGGAGATATAATATCCTGAAGAAATTGAAAGTTTGGGGAGAAGATGGTAACTTCCTAGCGTTCGTATCGAATTTTCTGAACAATCGATCATTCCGTGTGATATCAAACAACATTATCGGATAAAGAAATACAACAAAATGGAACTCCACAAGGATCAATCTTGAGTGTAACCTTATTTCTTATAGATATTAATGATATCTCCGAGGGAATCGGGTCGCCAATCAAAAATGGTATATATGCTGATGAACTTGTGCTATATATAAGTAGCAATAACGTATCCTATGCATCTGAACTCCTACAAACCGCAATAAGCAAACTGGAACAATGGTCTTCCCAATATGGATTCACTTTCTCAAGTACAAAAACGAAGTGTATGCTCTTCAGTAAACGACCCCTCACAAGATATCCATTCTGAAAGAGTATGGTGAGCAGATAGAATTTGTGTAGAAATTCAAGTTTTTCGGAATGCTCACATCCGTCACCTTAAACAACAATGCCAGGGCGGAATCAACTTACTGAAGATTCTATCCAGCTATACCTGGGGAGCGGACAGTACCACCCTCATCAGAATATATAGATCTCTAATAAGATCTAAAATTTATTATGGCTCAATCAGCTACCCCACTGCCGCAAAATCACGCTTGCAACAACTGGATACCTTACACAATGTAGCTCCAAGACTCGCAATGGGTGCGTATCGAACTACCCCGGTTGAGAGTCTATATGT
>WOGN01004160.1:4126-14423 GCA_015342105.1 Leptinotarsa texana
CCCCCCGACGAAGCTTCTGTCAAATTGATGTCAATTTGACAGGAGGAGCCTGGACAAATGCGCCCGAATGGGAAGCAACGTCCATACAATTAGAGAAGAAGAAGAAGAAGCAACATCGGATTTGATCAAAATTCCTTTTTCAACTGTACGTAAAATAGTCAAAAACAAACCTTATGAACGCAAGACGCTATGCAATACAGGATTATCAAAACCTTGAGATGTTCATGTAATAAAATTATTGGAAAAAACAAACTACCACTTTTACAAAAGCAATGAGATTCCTACATCTGAAATCATAAGGAAGGAATTGAATACTTTCGGTCATAACGTGAGCTGCTGTGATAAAACTCTCAAGAATTGGATTAAGAAACTAGGAATCAGATTAAAAATAATAATCAAACGTCAAGCAGTCATGGAAAGCAGAAGAATAGTGGAATCGCGTAACAAACACTTAGAACAAATAACTAAATATAGACAAGAAGAACGGCAAATTTTCTATTTGGACGAAACTTGGTATGACACTTATGACAGACACAGTTACGATAGGGTGAACTGATGGTTCGAGAATGTGTACGCCTGACATGCCTACAACCAAACGATCGCGACTAATCAATGTCCTTTACAGAGAAAGAACTGGATGCGTTTCGAATTCTTTAAAATTATGTGGAAAAAAGTTGAGGGCAGCAATGTTAACTATCATGAAAACATGGAAGCTAATATTTTCGTCGAATGGTTTAAAAACACATTGATCCCAAATTCGGATGCAAATATTGTAATAGTTCTTGACAATGCTTCATCATTCGTGACAGCTCATCAAAGTACGGAATAAAAATTCCAGAAAAGATGAAATACAAAGTTTTTCAATGGATCAATTTGTATTTTGAAGATTACCATATCAAAAACCAACTGCTTGGAGTTTTATAGACAAAAACATTTGAAAAACTGTATGTCCTTGAAAGTTTGGTTAAAATTATGGACACACCATACTGAGACTCCCCCTATTTTTGTGTTTTCAACCCCATCGAGTTGATTTAGGGAAAATTGAAACAAAGCATTAGGCGTAAAAATAATTTTCCAAAATTTGATAAGAAGGTAATAGAGCTAATTGGAGAAGAAGTATCTAATATTACCGAAGAAGACTGACAGAGAAGGAGTAAAATAATAATTTGAGGTAAAAAGGCTATATGGAGACTGGACACTTCCACATCAATGGTGAAAATTAATTCATTGTTCATTGAACTGATTATTAAATAACGAAATGAGTTAGCTCCCTAACTATATTATTGAAGGGGAACTGTTAGAAGGTAGGTTGCACTATATCGTTTACTTGAACTATATATAAAACGACATATGACAGAAAGTGAGCTCATCAGAACATGCTCGGAACGTCCAATATGAATCGACGTTAGCCTATTTGACAAGACATATGTGATGCATCAACCGAAAACTATGATACCCGATCGAGTCCCCCTATGCAAGCCGCATAGTTATAATGATACAGTCGCATTGGAAATTACACGTCGAGGATGTCAAAGAGGTATTCAGCAATCGTTCATGTAATGTCGCCGTTTTTTAAAACAGATATTAGAGCCAGAGAACCGAAGAAATATGGCATGTCCTGGAGCAATGAAATGTAATAAAACAGTCAGTTGGTGAACATTTATGAACAGTTAACGATGCGAAAAACAGTACCAGGTTAATAACAACATTTTTACATGAAATTGCTTTGAAAATTACAGGATGGACGATTTAGATTCTAAAGTCGTTATAACTATTTCTTTTGAATAAAACCGCAATTTAAATGTCATTATACGTTTGTGCGAGTTGGATGATTTCTGGTTAATCGGTATTGTAAAGCGCTTTTAATGAATTTGCAAGAAAATGCAACATGTGCGAACAATTACATCATTTATGTTGTTGAATCATTAGCGTTCGTAAGTATTTCCGACAAATAGTTTATCTCCGATCGAATACTATCTAATTGCATGAGAAGAATTCAGTGGAAATATTCCAATATAATAATAAAAATGGGATGATTAGTTTTCAACTGGTTCACCGCAAGTTTCTCCAACGGTGTTGTGATTTCACCGAAAATTTCTATTTATTCAACCCTTCAAGTCGTTCGCTAAATTCCTAAAAATGTATATCGGAATATCACAGTAAAAATTACACCAGAGGTAGGTTAGGTTAGGTCCAAAGTGAGTGCAACCCGCAAGAGTTTATTGTGGCTCACACCCATTCACACTCGACCAAATAAACTCAGCTTCCTAACGAGGCCGATTAGTTTGTATGGTGAGTGGTCTTTCAGGTCAGATGGTAAGAGTACGGCTCTGTCGAACTCTAAAAACCTGATTCGGTCCCCAGCGGGGCAGTCACAAAGTATGTGCTCTGCTTTTCCATCATTTACCGAACGGAGGCGACACCCACTGTCTTCCGACAGTCCAAGTCTCTGCATATGATGATTCAAATGACAGTGACCTGCAAGAAGGCCTGTTAGACATCGTAGTTCATCTCTACTATAGTTCAACTACTGTTTGGTATCAAGCTTCAAAATATGAATACACGCCTTGGAGTGAGCCAATCCTGGAATATTCTGCCAGAAGACCGTAAATTTCCTTACCATTCAAGCGTTTAATCTTTGTTTGGCAAAGCCTAATGGCGATGCCAATAACTGGTTCTGGTCCGATGAAGCTGTTTGCAGCACCTTCCTTTGCACGGGAGTCAACAGTCTCATTGCCTTCCAGGCCAGTATGGCCAGGAATCCGGACCGGAGACAATCAGTTTTTATTTCCTATCGAGGAGAGTCGATTTTGGTACTTTGCTACCAATTTAGACGTTGTTCGGTAGATGCCAAGAGCTTCTAACGCCCCTTGACCGTACGATAATATTTTTATTGACTTGTGTATGAGGTTGGATTCTTCTAGTCTCTCTGCACACAATTCAATAGCGTGAAGTTCCACTTGAAATATAATCGCATAGGTTCCTAGGCAGGTTGATATCTCCACCAGAGATATTGGAAACTTTATATTTTTTTTTTATATTTTTTGAATTTCGATTGTAAAAGTTCAATGTGCATTGTCATTTCACCTAAAATTTCTATTTTCTTTTATGAAGTCGTTTGCTAAATTCCTACAAAAAATCTTCCCAGATTCATTAACATTGTTTTAAATTTTGAAATTTTTAAAAAGCACTGAAAATCCATTAATTTTTTGTTATTCTATCTACTATTTCTGTTGATTCAACGTTTATTTGTGATTTTACAAAGCTGTTATCTGAATTTTTACAAAAACTCCCGAAATTTACATTGTTAGTAATTTGATGTTCTAGAATTTCTGATTAAATTACTAAACATACATTTAATGGAAATTAACAGGAAGACCCTGCAAATCAACCAATTGGTACATTTCGTACATTTTCGTGATTTTCATTGTAGAATCAGGTAGTATATCGAATAGTTCTGCTGATGTTACGAACCAAGTCGTAGAAATTCATAAAAATATAGTACTTTTTTCAAAACAGCATTGGTTGTTCATAATATATGTCAATGATTACGATTTAAATACCTTGAATAATCAACAGAATCAAGAAACAATGTTGTATTTCATCAGTTCGAACTTCCATTGTCTAATATAAAATAAATTGATTTTAAATTCCTGAAAAAAAACTAAAAAGATTAACCGAAAATAACAATTTTATCAAGCGAAAACTGAAATTACAAAGAAATAACATACAAGCAACAACCAAAAAAATAATAAAAATAATTGAAATAATTATGTAAGTTGAAAATAAAAAAATAAAATAAAATTTTATTAACAATAAATGAAAAATAAAAATTAAAATATTCCAAACCAAGTTACGTCACGACGTTTCGATTGTTAGTATCCAAAATCGTCTTCGGGTGATAACTGGTTTCATTTTCTGTTAATAATCTTTATTTTTCATTTTTCACCTTTCATTATTATTTCAATTTTTCATTTTTCTTTTGGTTGTTGCTTGTATGTTATTTTTTTGTAATTTCAGATCTTTGTTTAATAAAATTGTTATTTTCGGTTAATCTTTTTAATTTTTTTAAGGATTTCAAATCAATTTCTATCATATTAGACAATGGAAGTCCAAACTGATGAAATACACCACAAAACATTGTCAACCACCTTCAAACAACAAACATTGTTGTTATGAATGATAAAGTTAAAGTATATTGATACCTAATAGGAATTTTCACAAAATTAAATTCTCGCGACAAAATAAATATTGGTTTTGTTTCTCATTCAGGAAGTAAAGGTCTTATTATTAGTGTGTTTTCAAAAATGATTTATTTCTGAATAAATACTAACCTAAAAGTAACTAAATACCACATGCTACTTACTTATACAATTATTTACGTGAAAATGATAAGCTAATTAGGATTAGAATAAATCGGTTTCGTAGATACCTAATGCAAACACCATTTACCTAAATGAATATTAATATCACTTCATACGAGTGGAATTTTAACCAGCTCAATGATTATCTAACATTCGCAGAATATTTTAATACGCTAGGCCATGAAGCAAAACTTTTAAAACATTGTTAACAAACTCGAAAAGAAATACTGTGAAAAAGACTCGGACTCCTATTCAGATCACTGCGTCCTCAATAACTGTTACTATTCTGCATCTTAAGGAATGCAAATTTCTACAACGTCCATATAAATAGTCAGCTACTTGAAAAAAAAAATAAAAAAATTTGGAAAGATCATAGCTCTGTAAAAAATTTGATCTTTCTGATTGGCACTGACAATTTATTTTGAATCAATTCATTACATATGCTCAAGTAGATATTACTGCAGAAATTCAATGGGCCTCGCATCAGAGAAGACCCGTTACCATGCAGATCCACAGAATTGGGGTACTGCAGAGCTCAGTATTGGGTCCCATCTTGTTTTGATTATCGATTGATTTCCTTATATTCTGGTATTAGAAAAAAATATTTCAGAAGATACCAGAGTCCAAACGAGTTGCAACCATGATTGTATCCCAGAAAACACTATTTCGATTCATAGATCTCATCAGAGGTACTGGTCAGTTCAAAACGTGGATAACTGTATTTTTCTGTTGAATTTCTTCATAGGTACATAAAAAGTTTGAATGAGTTTTCACTAGGGACTGATTTAATAGAAAATAGCATATTTCTTTAAAAAATTCAGATATACCTCGATAACTAATTTAAATTTGGTAAATCACCTTTAAGTATCTCCATTTTAATTCTGAAATTGCGTCGAAAACTCTTCATAATAGGGCCAAATGTGAAGCTTCACTTTTTCAACATGTCACTTGCCAAAAAAAGAGTTCATACTCTCCATTCCTGCATTGAATTTTATGCGAGATTACTTCATGTATAAAGGAGTTGATATGTACGACAAACTTCTGTTTGTATTAAGATGGTAATAATAGTATTCACAAGTGTAATTAATTGCTGTCGATTTGTCTGTTCATCTGAGCATTTGTGCTCGCTAATCTCAAAAACTATCTGATCGATTTGGGACCGTTTTTCACAAATGTGTTGTGGTTAGCTCAATTCAAAATTTGAAGTTCCAATTATTTAAATCGATTTATAAGTAAATAAATGAATGAAGATTCATATCAAACATTTCTTGGAAAAAATACTATGGAAAGTAAAGACTTGATTAGACTGAGAATTTAGTTTTGACTATAAGTATTTATAATCTAAAACAATTTTCTTATGAATCAAAGGTGACCGGAAAAGTCAATTTTTATTAGTTTACTGATTGGTGGGATTATAATTCACGATAAATTCCTGTGAACCATTCAATTCCAATATAACAGTATATGCTAGATTGAAAAACATCACCCACGCAAACATTCCAATAAGAAAATGAGGATCTGATTACTGCACATCCTGTTGCTATATGTTTTCAAGAAACCCTCAATAAATATTTTATTGCTTCGTTCGATCACTAAATATAAGTTAATGAAATGAAATATATAAAATGAATCATTTGATGCAAATTATGTAACACATAAAAACTAGTCGCGTTTATAAACCAGTTTAATGCGTATTGAAGTGTCAATAAAATGTTGTAGTTATTTCCTGTGACATTAGTTAGTCGTATTAGTAATAAGCACTCAATAATAATAGGCCATTTTCTCACAAAGACTATATACTGGGAGGTGAAAAAAAAGATATAAATAGACATCATCATTGAAGTTGTCTCCACAAAAATAATTCAACCTCAAAATCGACTTTTCAGAAACAAAATTATTCAACATTCCAAGTAAATATCCAAAAATAAGATACCTCATTTGAATGAGTTTTTTGAGTTTTCATCATTCAATCAATGTATTTAAATTCATCATATCGAATACCGATAAGTACCAATGTCAAAGTAACCAGCTTTCAAATTGGTAAAATTCATTCAAATATTTTCTGAAGTAGTTAACCATAATTTTATTACAATTTGTCAGACATTGAAAAAAATCTAGTGTGTGTTCTTCACAGTCAATATAGTATTTCTAGCAATAGTTCCTTCTTTGGTTATTTCAATAAATGACATACCTACATTTATAATCATGAGATGACATACTTGAGGTTGGTTTTGCGCTTATATCAAGTTTGATGTGGAATGCTGTTTCAATAACGTGTTTCACGTGGTTTTGACAATAACTAACTTTACTAGAAATTGAAATCAACTTAATTTTAGTGCTACACTGATAATACAACACAAACACTTTAACCGATACTTCGGACTCATACTCCCATGTCTATCGCCTTATTAGAACACTTTGTACCGCACTTTCAACAAAAATTCTCGATCTGCGTATTGGTAGTGTTCATATATGGTGATGTAATTTTCTAGAAGCCGATATAGAATTCCCTAGAAGTTTCTCGATTCACGACGAACAGCGGCGGCCTGGGTTATTTTTTTCAGGGGATACTTCACAACACATATTCTGTATTCGGCAGTTGGGACACAAAGTTTACCAGCCAATGCAGTGGTTACAATATAGAACCTCTTCAGTCCTTAGCTCGTATGTATATCGACTCAACAATTTTGAAAACTACTATGCATCTCATTTCAATCAATGAACTGAAAAAGTGATCCTAAGACATGAAACTCGAGTCTATCTAAAATAAGCTGAACTGTTGGGATGAGAGAGAGGAGTATATACTCAGAATCCTGCTATTTTCTATAGCCAATACTTTTATGCAAACTGGTCTTATTTCGCGGGAAATTTCAAATCAAGCAGGTGTCAATATTAGCTGAACTAAAAAATGTCATTGAAGCGTAGAGCCAATATTCATACTGTACACGTTATAATTAATCCTCATGTGGAAAATATAACCCTCAATAACCCATATTATTTTCTTTCAACTAAAGGAAAATGATGCCATATTACAATTAAAAAAGGCGTAAAGTAGAACACATCCTATACTTGCTATTTGTGATATAATAATTGCATACTAGCACTAGATCATGTTAGGCATACCTTACAAGAAGGTACGTTTCACCAATAACTCAACATTTTCCATGATTAGAAGGGAAGTATGTATTGCCGTGAGGCTGGAATATGACATTTTATAGCTTAGAGACTAATGAATTACAAAAGAAGTTTTTTCAGAAATATTTGTGATTAAAAAAAAATTCATGAATTTCCGTATGCCTTCAAACTCACCTTTTCGATGAAGACTCCACCTTCCCATTTTGCGAACATCTCCGTTACCGAGGCGTCAAATTTTGTTCCCACTGTGACCGATTCTCCTTTGTTCCCCTCTCCTACCTTGCGATTGGTTGCAGCATCCGGTTGTATTTTATCCCTCTAACGTTCTCTATTAGGCGTCGCCGTCGGGACGCCTGAAACAATGGCCGGGAGAGATCAATTTATCTTTGGACAATAGACTCCGGCTTCATAAATACGACCGTTTACAGCGTCATTTTCGCTAGACGGTGATTTTGATAGGTTAGGAAATTGGATGACTAGAAGCGCAATTGTGAAATTGCAAATAAAAAATACTGACGAATATCGTATTGAAAAAGTAATTTGTTTTTTTTTTTGAAAAATCCTGTTTCAATGTTATCTCTACACTTATATCTAGTTACTACAACAATTTGAGTTACGTGTTACTCTTTCGTCTTTCTGTGAAAATCGAACATAGTTTTTCTGAATACTGCCCATAAATTATCATGAATCAATTCCACGACAGAAGCAAGCGGAACAATTTGCTTTTCTAAAATCGACTTTCGATTTTCGTAATGAAAAAATGAAACAGTTCAATATCAACGTTGCTGATTCAATGTAAACCAATGTGAACAAACTTTTTAGGAACTGTTTCATTTCGAAAACGGCTTTTCTATGGAATACATTCCTGGGATGGATTTTCCCGTGGTTCAAATCCAACATAAATTGCTACTTTCGCTTGGACACCGCTCACTTTTCAAGGATTCTTCTGCTGTGCTTGTGCATTATCATTAAAAATCTTTTTTTCGTAAAATTATTTCGTAACATATGTGACTGAACTCGAAATCAACTTAGTTTTTCAATGATAAGTTAAGCAATTTGAGTTAGAGGTGATTGAGACTGTGCCAAAATTGACTAAGGTATCATTTGGCTAACTAATCTAGAAGATACCACTAATCACTGATAAAAATAATGAAGATATCAGTTTTATATATCATTGAAACAACTTGTTTTCATTCGATAAATATTTCACATATCTTTACCAGATTCAAAAGCTGAGCTGTTGATCTTTCAGCTAGAGAAATCTACGAAACCTAAATATTTCTAGATAATCTCTGTGAAGTTGAATATCCGTTCAATCCCGTAAGTCGAATATATCCATAATAATGAAATTATCAATCGCATTATGAATTAAAGTCCCCCGCCGTGTCTGTCTGTCCGCCTGCCTGTCTGTTTGTTGCAATATACTCAAAAACTCCGATCGGATTTTTTCATTTCAGCAATCCTTTGATTCATGAGGAAGGTTTATGTGTAAATGTTCTCAAATATTTGTGAGAATTGGCTAAAATATACAAAACGGCTACATATTGGAAATTACGACTTTTAACTCAAAATTTCAACTACAATCTCGTGCGAAGCCAAGTCGAGTCGTTATTTTTACAAAATCGTTGGATGAGGAGAACTCGAATGAATACCTCGTGAAAATAAATCAATATGAACATTACACTGAAATTATGTTTTGTTTTGTGTTTCTGAAAACGTCATTACAGTAATAACTTTTTCAAAACTATTCAAAATGTCAAACATTTCGTAATTGTTTTCAAATCCGATTCTATTTATTGACTCCTTCTTTGTTTTATTCACCCATTCGACTAGAATAGTTCCCTTGATTTTAAGAAAATTATTTGTTGTCCCGAAAGTCAAGGAATTCCAAATTCAAATCTATTGGCTCTTCTTTCAACTCATCCATTTCATAAAAATGCCACGCCAATTTCAGCAGGTCGATAAAACTTCCATTGATCAGTATGCCAATAGTGTTGTCGCTAGTTGAAAGGCTCGATTGGAACACATTTTCAATTAGAAATTTGTTGATGAGAGCTTTTCAGTAGTAAAAGCTCGAATAAAAGCGCTCTTAGTTGTAGCTAATGGATTTAGTTGTGCTCCTCAATGGTTTCGGAAAGAGGTTCAATTCGATTATATTGCTGGAAACGAATCTTTTGTGTTCAACGCGCGTAGATTTCGGATATAAGCGAATAGTACGAAAACAAATCGGTTTCATTTGAATGAATTTTCTCTTCAGATATGTTGTCTGAAAGTCCTTGCTAGTACGGTATAGTCAAAGTAACCGATATAGTAGTCTTAAAGGTGGTGGCGAAGTCAAAGGCCAAAAAAACCAATACAAAAGACTGAAGAGTCATAAAATTAAATTTGAAGTCATGTTACGGTGACCAACAGAATGTAGCGATGAGTAACGCGTTGTGGGTGTTATTAAAGGGGAACTGCTGGAGGGTATGGGGCACTGTATCTTTTACTTGAACTATACTATCGAAAGAGGGAGAAGGCAGAAATTCTCAGTCTCGTCCTAGACTTGATAAGCTGTATCTGCTTTCAATTATTTGGCCCCCTGCTAGTCTCTGATATCGTGTTACCTCGGGGCTAGTACTAGAGTGCCACCATGATTTAGCAAAAGCCTCGGTAGATAATAACATCATTTTGAGGTGGTTTAAAGGCCACGACAGGAGTAAAGGCAATCGCATTGCCGACTCTTTAGTTAAAGAAGCAGCTGGACTAAGAATTTCAGGACCCAGTGGCACCTATGGCCTGATGACTTTGACAATTGC
>WOGN01004161.1:0-13057 GCA_015342105.1 Leptinotarsa texana
CCAATATATTCAAGATATCGCCGGAATATTCAATGACACGACTATCATCAAACTTAAACCAGTCCATTTCGTCTTTGAACAATGAACACAGTGAACAATGACCGCATGAAGATTGGAAAAGTGGTCTGTTAAATTGAAGTGTTCACCTATTTCAAACCTAATTAAGAATTTGGTGCTTCCATCAGAGGTTGACTCATGTTTGAAGATCATTTGTGTTATTATTGGATCGTATGGTGCCTCAGATATACTTGTTTTCTTATAATAGTCAGTTAGTTTGGCGCATATTTGGCAATACAATTGATCATCACCCGTTAAAAGTATTATTTTGAGATGATTTAAATCGTAATGCTCATGCACAAAGTAATGCCTCATATGAACAATCCTTTATCCTTTTGTGAGGCGATTTATGTGTGGATGTTATTTGTGAACCAAAGAAATCATTATTATAACATGTCAAATGAGAGTAGGAATACAGCTTGTACTCGAAACAGATGAATGCTACAGAAAGAAAATAAAGGACAAATCACTATTATTTTTATTATCATTATACTAAATGTACAACAAAGTTGGCGTATTGAGTACATAAAGAAAACTTTGATTATTTTGTATTCATGTTTTACATTTCATTCAAAATAATAATGATAATTACGATAAAAAATAAACATTTATAGCCTTTTTTTTGGAATCCATGAGAGTTATTGTATAATATAAGAGAACTTGATTTTCAAATTAAAATTCAAATTTTCACAATTGAAATTGTGTCTAATGAATATATACAATTAATATTGGAAAAAATAGAATATATTCTTGAATGTTATGAAACATCGAGTCAACAACCGAATTTGAATCGGGTATTTTAGTGATGCATACTTCACCGCCTGTGAAAAATCACACAAAGATAAAGCACATATGAAGAAATATGAGGTCAGTACTGAAAGTCAGTAACGACAAAAAAGTTCGAATTCACGGAAGGAGTAAAAGCATCCTCCGGCCAGTAATTTCTTCAATTTGCGTTTGTAGATATCTATCTGCTCTCTCTCTCTCTCTCAATTCGAGGGTTAGAATGTTGGATAGACGAATCCCAGTAGTCACTGGATCTTTTTTTTTGCATGGAGTGACAAATTTTCTTCGGTAGAATATTTCTTCTGTTTCTGGTGTCATACATGTCGCAATGCCTTCTAAAGCTGTTTAGGTTCTTGAAAATGTGAGTCAAAAGTTTTGCTAAATAAAAAAGGCAGCGTGAGAATTTCATAACTTTTGAAGGTGTCTCTGCATGATGTTCTATAAGATAAGCAGAAAATACGTCTAATAATACTTTTTTGCAACACACTCTTTGTAGTTCAGACGTTTGACCCTAGACAACGATATTATATTAAATAGCGGAGTATCCCAGTGCAAAGTAAACTTCAAGCAGACTATCTCGTTCCAGCATATTTTGGAGTGTGGTACCATATAAAAACATTTGTTCAGCTTGCCACAAACTACATTGAGTTGCGAGTTCCATGGATAGTCTTACACATGAAGTATCTGACACAGCAATGCAAGTATTTTTAAAAATATATCGAATGCTAATTAATAGAAATTCAACATTTAATATTTGTGCATTGAAATACATGTATCACCCCATAACAGGTTTCATCTATTTCACTATTATCAGTATGAGTCATTATTTTCAAAAAATTAACTACTCTTTGTACCTAACCCGGTCGCAGCACTTTGAATTGTCTTTATGAATAAACTCTAAGGGCTTAGCAAAACTTGTTCATTATTTTATCTCCATTAGTCGTTAATGTTCTCAATAATTTTCCAAGTCAATCGATTTCTTACGGGGACGAATTTACAACCAATCCTGGTTTTAAAAGCAAACAAGTGGTACTCTCCGATTAGCCATAAAATCCCACTCGCTATATGTTTTAATATCCCGATTTTAATTGGCGGTGATTCTGCTTTTTCCATTTTCATTAACCGCATCTTCAATTGCTCTATAAATTCCGGTCGATGTATTCGACAGCGAGCTGGAAATTTATTACAGAAAGCATAAGATAATCGCATTAGCATCATTCGACACGCGATATTTTTTATGGTCGTCGTCCTCAACTAGTTTCTTGTTGAGGTCTTTACTCCGTTTGCAGCAAAGGCGCCACAAAATCAGTGCATATAAACCTCACGATAGCAGTAAACTGTTTTGTGTGTACGTTAAAAAAGCTGTTTTTCGTTTTGACTATGACTTCCAGCATCATAATAATGTTTCCATAATAAGTTCTCTTGAGGCCATTTCGAATTTCCGACGTTATATATATATTGTTATGAAAAGTTTGAGTAAATCATTGAGTAATCATTCTGATTTTTTATGAATAATATAGGCTAGATACTTTACCTTGATTTGTAATTTTTATTTTCTTAGCAACTTCAATTATGAACCATTTCACTAAGAGTTTGTTTAAAAAGTAGTTCCAAACAGATCAATATTCATGAAACTATTAATCACTAGTTACATTCTGCTGGAATGGATTAGGAATAAACAAAATTAAAATTGAAAATTTATTAAACGAAGATTGTCAAAAATGATTTCAAAGTTTCTTATCTAACCAGTAAATAAAACAGTCAGTACATGAATATATTGCAACTTATAAATGACCAATAAGAAGAGTGTAATGAAAAGTAGGTGTCAACAATTCAAGAAGTAACAATTTTAAAATTGAAATTATAGAAACTGAAAACCTTATATAGAGTAAGGTTATCAAAATTGATAATTATTATGATTGTATAAATATTAGTATAATTCATTAATATAAGAAGTGTAAATTAATCAAAGTGCGGAATTTGGCCATGGTAAAGAAGTGAGTGTTAGCTTGCTAAGGTATCTTTCATGACACTTAGCTTTTCTTTTTTTGCATTGTCTCTATCAGCATGCATCTTATAAATATGAAAAACAACATGGCTTCCAATTTAGGACTTTTAATAAAACAATTGAGAAGTATATTTATAAGATGCATGCTGATAGAGAAAATGCAAAAAAAGAAAAGCTAATAGTGCTCCTCAATTGCTCATATTTATAAGATGCATGCTGATAGAGCATGCATCTTATAAATATGAGCAATTGAGGAGCACTTAGCTTTTCTTTTTTTGCATTTTGTTTATCAGCATGCATCTTATAAATGTACTCCTCAATTGTTTTATTAAAAGTCTTAAATTCGAAGCCGTGGTGTTTTTCATATTTATAAGATGCATGCTGATAGAGATAATGCAAAAAAAGAAAAGCTAAGTGCCAGAAAGATACTTTAGCAACCTAACGCTCACTTCTTTACCATGGCAATGAATTTGAAATCTGCCAAATTCCGCACTTTGATTAATTTACACTTCTTATAATAATGAATTATACTAATATTTATACAATCATAATAATAATTACCAATTTTGATAACCTTACTTTATATCAGGTTTTTAGTTTTTATAATTTCAATTTTAAAATTGTTACTTCTTGAATTGTTGACACCTACTTTTTATACACTCTTCTCATTGGTCATTTATAAGTTGCAACATATTCATGTACTGAGTGTTTTATTTACTGGTTAGATAGGAAACTTTGAGATCTTTTTTGATAATCTTTGTTTTATAAATTTCTAATTTTAATTTTGTTTATTTCTAATCTATTCCAGCAGAGTGTAACTGGTGATTAATGGTTTCATGAATATTGAGCTGTTTGGAACTCCTTTGAAACAAACTCTTACTGAAATGGTTCACAATTGAAGTCTTATGCATTACCATTGCTAAGAAAATGAAAATAAGATATTACAAACCAAGGTAGAGTATCTAGCCTATATTATTCATAAATAATGAAATTTCTGATTTACTCAAACTTTCAACATCAAACTTCTCTCCGACCAAAATTGTTATCAGATATTGTCGCTTGGAAAAATCACCTAACAGGAATATCCTACAATTCAATGTAGTGTGAAAAACATCGAATTAATTTGTGAGACCTGGAAATGATGCGCACAAATTTGAAAACCGGTCAAATCTACACTATCGCAGAATCTCTTTCATTTTCCATTGTTTACTATTACAAGTCTATATTTTCCCACTGTTCATACTGTGGCATAAGATGGTACATAATCATATCAATAATACAGAGTAACTCTTCTGATGTTATGAGATGGTGGTGAGAGCAAGTTTTTCAAATTAAGGTTTATCAATAATCTACCTAGTTGCCACCTTTAGAGGTGAGGAAATTGGTAGCTGTAGATCTGTTGTGATAACGAGCACCTTTTCAAATTCACCCAACGAAAACTAAAATAGAGGGAGAACTGTTGTACTAATTTTTCGTATCCAGTGACAGTTTTCAATTGCAGATACTTTTCGTTTTGAGTTTTGTGACTTAGCTTAGGTGCCATACAGATGAAGTATGTGATACATTTTTTTTTATTCAACTGAAGGCAAAACCTTATAGAAAGGTTATACTGTCTCGTGTTCTGAGATAGTGAAGCCACCATAAATAAGGAAAAACCTCCGATGTTAATGGCTTATTAGTGATGTAAATCAGATTATTTACTCATTATTTGCGTATTTTGTGATGTGTAAGTAGGCGTAGAGTCCTGTAGATCGTTTCAAAAGTGAACCATGACAATTTTCAGTTAATTTTTTGACTCTGTATTGGAATCGGGCAGATCGTAAGAGAATTGCATTTGGATTACGATTATTTTTTTCTAAGTTGGCTATTTTGTATATTTGTCAGCAGTATCGGCTGTCACATCAATTGAAGCCTTTCCTCAAAGAAGCCAAGTGTTAAATTCATAATTTTAGCAACTCCTTCAAACAACTGGTTTTCCATACGTTTAAGAACCTATTGAAAACACCTTTTCATCAGCTGAATGAAGAAGCTGTCTCCAAAAGCGCGTTTCGCTACCCAAGTTGGCATCATCAGGAAATGACGACTACTTTTTACAATCTATGTTAATGTTTTTGTAAGTATGTACATGAATCATTACTTTGCATAATGAGGGTCAATTAATCGATTCCTAGTCTCTCTTTCTCTAATATTGACTTTTGCTTCTGTTGAGGCGCAGTAAGCCATGTCTATTTGTGGGAGTACAGAAGTCTTACTTTACGCTATACTGCACTCCTTGATAAATTCTTTTTAAAATTTACGTAAATTGCTGGGCATGTCTTTCGATGATGGAGACATATTTTTTTTTAAATATTATTCGTTGATAATAACATAACAGCTCAAAACATGTGAGTCTTCTCAACCTTCTAGCTGTTGGTACAATATTGGTACACAATCATCATACTCCCGCTTGTAGACCAAAAATACATATCTATGAAGTCCAGTATTTGGTGGAGGACCAGAACCTACATATTCAGAGAGAACTTCACCTTTCTCAACATCAACCCCTGGAACATTTCCAAGTAGCCAATGATGCCATTGTTCTTTGCGATTTAGTGCATCTGGATCAGTCATACAAACGGTATAAAAAGAGCTCTTGTCAGCTTCCCATTTGAAACATCTTAATACATTTCCCAGATCAACTATAGGTGACCTCAGCCACTTGTTCAGCAGCAATATCTATAACATCTGGAATAACTCCGCGTTTCTCCATACTTCTATTAGGAATAGGATCTTTATAACGTTTCACCCTGTTTCTTCTGTTGCCATCATCTATGGCATGTTGAGCAACACTGGAGTTCTGTGGGTGTTTGACATAAAATTTGTGAAACATATTGTAGCAAGTTATTACAGTCCGCTTTTTCATCCCATCTTTTTGTCTCTTGGGTTGCCCGACACTTGTTGAAGTGTACGCGCAATTTTAAAAGCCACTTCAAGTGTTTAGCAACCCGAAAGACTAGACCACTGAAATGAAAAAGCCTGGGATTTATTACATAAACTGTGAGGATTACAATGAAAACCAAACTAAGCGGATTGTAATAGACCAGAGGAGTTCAGTGTTGCTCATCATACCATAAAGAATGACCACAGAAGAAACAAGGAATGCTTGAAATTATTGTGACCAGTATATGACAAGTTTTGAGATTCCTTTGAAAGTTTAGAAATCAAAAAATGAGATTTATGAACAGTGATGAAGATCTCATTCCTAATAGCTTATTGTGCGCACTAATATAGTATATACGAAGTCAATTTGAATGGTATAAAAACTTAAATAGTTACCGAATGTCAGCAGTTTGTATGGCATGGACGGCGTGGTTTTTTTTTATCTAAATTATTTTTATGTGGGAGGTTTTATATAGCATCAACTAGTAATTTCATCACACCCAGTACATTAGTCTTTTATTTAGCTGTTCGTATTGGCTTTGAATAGACTATAGGTAGCAAAAAAAAAGATTAGTTATCAGGACTTACTTCTTCGACCCTCATTATGCAAGTTGATGATTATTCCTGTAGGTGTATATAAAAACATTAACATAGCTTGTAAGGAATAATATGTTATCTCCTGATGTTGCTAATTTGCTTAGCGAAACACATGTTGAGTATTTTTATTTTGTTGAGGTATGAGGTTTTTCAAAGGATTCATTTTACTTCAGAGGTTTCAAATTTGACTTATCAACCAACAAGTTGGCACATATATCCTGAAGAACGGAAACGATTTTTTTTGACTAGTAATTTTCATCCACATAGCTTCTTGAAAAATTCTCAACAGCTGCTTTTCAAACATAAAATCTGGTGAAATGAGTTAGGAAAAATGATTAATAAATATCCATAGATGACAACCAAACTAAGGGATGCAGAGTAGCCGACTTAGAAAAAATAATTATGCTCAAGTGAAGTCCAATATGACCAATTTTTTCGTTTCAAAAGATTTTTCCATGTGATTGTCATAATTTTTAAAAATTTTCCGAACTTTTTCCAAATCGTTCCATTCAAATTTAGTTTTAATGATGAAATACAGGAACTTTAATGCTTACCTGTAGTTTTATTTGATAGATGATATTCAAGTTTGTACCTGTTTTGTTATTTTTTCTTATGTATGTCTACACAAAGTTGTATTTTTTAAAATAAAAATATAAGCAAGCTCAAAAGTTTTATTCATAAAATCATATAAAATAGAACAGTAGAAAATGAAAATATATACATACAAAACACATCTGGCAGGCTTATAAATCTGTCAGGAATATTTACCATAATCTTAACAGTGTAATATCTTCAGAATCAACCCATTTTGAAGTACGTAAGTTGTTAAGATTATATTCAACTATTCCCTCGATACAGTTGCAAGTAAACTTGAACAACTCTAACCTAGGGATGAATCTAAATCGTCATCAGACTCTATTTTTGGTACGTCAACATTTTCACAGCACTCCTCCCATACAACAGGGGAAGCATGCATATTGTCATCAGGCAGTGAGAAAAACAGTGGATCAATATTGATAGGGTCAATAACGAAGCAATCAGAAGTTGGTGAGGGTGGAGGAGTGTCGCCAAGCTGGCAGTAGTTTCGGAGAATACTGATGATACCCTCTCTGCCAAGATGGAGATCCGGCCATAAATCTTCGGAGACATCTGAAACACAATTTATTGAACACTGACTGTCAATCACAAATAATAAACTGTCCAAATTCTGTTGATAAGTGGAAACAAATTTTACAGGTATAACAAATATTTCTGAAATGTAATGGAAAAATTAGACGGAATATGTGAAATGAGATCTAGATATAGTGAAAACTGGATGTAAGCTCACTGATTTGAAAGATTTTCATAACGAGATCCAGACTTTCGGGTTTTAGATTATGTAGCAACAAGATTTTAGAAATATTTACATATATTCGCCATGATCACACTTGAGGCCATCAAAACATCAGCAACGGGAACTTTGAATTTGATTTTCATAGTTTTCATTTATGAAACATATATATATATATATATATATATATACTGAGTCATCATAGTTAAACCATGGAAGTAAAAATAAATCTTTATAAGTTCCATCAACTCACCTTCCACAATTTTTCCCGAGAAGATGTAATCTTCAGCACTGAGATCGTCATTCTGTGGAGAAATGGAAATGTTTGGTACCTCTTTGCAGGCAAAATCATTGTGGGAATCTTTTTCCAATCCTGCGGCGTCTTTAGCAAACTGTAGTTTGGATTTAACAAACTTGCTGACATCTGGAGTTTTGCTGTTGACAGATCTGTCTACAAACGGTTTTCGAGATATTTGATTAGCTCCAGGCTTTCGCTGGATGAGACTGTCTGTATCTGAAAGACCATGGATTGAGGGAAATTTTCTAGAAAAACGTTTTATACTTACTTTCAGAAGTGTATAATCGCACTGCTGGTGAGGAATACATTTTTCACTCCTAGGAGTTTTATCGTAAAAAAAGTACTATTCTTATCGAACTGGTCAGGTTTTCTGCTTTATTCAAATCGCTCAGTTTTTCACTGGAAAAAAAAGGAACTGATGACTTTCAACGGTTTTTCGTTTCAAGTTTTTGTTACAATTTATAATCCGTCACTTCACTTTTATATTCATCCCTTTTTTTGTTTTTATTTATTCGATCTTCGCTCGAAATTTTCAAAATTGCCAACACAAAATATTCATTCGTGCCAACTAAATTTAATTTTAATTCTACATTCCCTTCCATTTGAAAAGCGATTTGTGTTCGGTTATATACTGATGATATGGGCACAATATATCGTGCTGAATACACGAATAAGGTTACTTGAACAAAAACCTTTGTTATTAGGACACAACAAAACACATAAGGTAATAAAGATTACAGACATTGAAGATACAGCACCGGTCATTGCTAACAAGATGCGGATACGAGATGAGTTATCAATTCATAAACAACTTTCGATCACTCGTGTTAACCTAATACTGCACTCTAGTGGTTGTATTTTTTCAAACTTGTATCTTTGAAAAACATGTCTTCAGGGTTGTGTCATACAGCTTGAAGGTTTATCCAGACGAGTAAAAAAGATTTTGTGATCAGTACAGTTTTCCGGACGGCATATTTATCTTGTGTGATAACGTTTTGGAACTGCCCCGAAACAATAATGAGCAAACTTATTATTTCAAGTAATAAGACCGTATGAGATTTAGGCCAGCAAAAGTACAAATTTTAGATTGACTGAATGATTTATATGAAAATCACATTACTTCTTCCTGTGATATCAATTTAACCAATAAATTTCCAAATTAATAGCGTGAGAAACACGTATTGTTTACCACAAGATTGATCCTGATATCTGCTTCGCCTTCAAATATCGGCCTAGTATTATCTTCCAATTGAAGGATTATTTCTGCTAACAATTCTGATATAACAGTATAAGAGGTTCTCCTTGAAATAAAAAACATATTTTGTGGAAATTTCAGTACAAAATGTCACTTTCTATTTTCTTTGTTTTCCTATAGTTTTTACTGCCATCTTGCGACAATAATCGCTGCGAATGCGAAATGGTCATTTGGGTAATTTTCTTAGCAAAGTTAAAACTTTCAAGTTCATGATGTTACACAGTTAACAGTTCATGATGTTACCAATAGCAGCCCAGGTTTTTTCTTGAGTTAGTTACTCTGTGTATTTGTCACTTTTGACAGCTGTCATTGAAGTTTGTACTTTCTCGTACCTCTTTCTTGTATGTTGTTACTTATCGGCCTTCACAGCTACCTGCTATAAATAACGGTCTTGCACGAAGAAGAATATATTGAAGAAGAGATGGAATAACAGAGAATAAAAATATATCAAGAGAAAAAATAGAGTGCGATATTGTATAAAACAAGACTTATAGTCCCTGGAGAAGTTTTTATTATAGTTATCATAAAAAAAAACACTGGTCATTATAGCGCCAAATCTGGAAGCTGGGACCAAAGTTAAGAAGAAGAATAAGAAGTATTTTCTACCTAACCTTCAAAATTGTTTGAAATAAGTAGGTACTTCTTCAGGTTTTGATATTGCTTACGAATTAGAGAGAAAAATTATTAGAGTATATAAGTTGTAACTTGTTACTGTGAGTATAAAATAATCACCTATTTCTAAATAAGCACTAACTACAAATAATTCTGTCTTACAAAAAAGAATATTTGAGGTTTCATAAAACCTTATTCTGTAGTTCAATATTTGGAACTGAATAATTATATTTTACAGACCCACCATGGCAAAGCATCACCCGGATTTAATATTTTGTCGGAAACAACCAGGAGTAGCCATAGGACGTCTTTGCGAAAAATGTGACGGAAAGTGTGTGATTTGTGATTCCTATGTGAGACCCTGCACTCTTGTAAGGATTTGCGACGAATGCAACTACGGGTCTTACCAGGGTCGGTGTGTTATATGTGGTGGTCCTGGCGTTTCGGATGCCTACTACTGCAAAGAGTGCACAATCCAGGAGAAGGACAGAGACGGCTGCCCCAAGATTGTCAATTTGGGAAGTTCAAAGACTGACTTGTTCTATGAGAGGAAAAAGTATGGCTTTAAAAGACGGTAGAGAGATTTATCGGAAGTTTTTATAAGATTTTGATAATTGTAATTTAGGAAAGCTTGATAGATGTGTGGTTTTGCTTAACTTTGACAAGTGAAATACATACCATATACTTTTAAAATTTATTTATTTTAAATATACATTCTGTCTTATGGTTCTATGCAGTTGAACGATTACTGCTAATTTTGAAATAAATGAATTCATTGCCAAAGAGAAGATTCTTTCACCTCTTTTCATACTCTATATGATGATATACTTTTTTGTGCATGAAATACATCATTGTTACAAAGTTTAACAAAGTATGGAATGCCAAAGGGAGTTAAGAACAGTACAATGACAAATATGTCTATATATACATTTATAATTAGTACTGTTTTTAATTCGATATTAATTCAACCTCATAGCTTGTAAAACTTTTATGTAAGTGTGGATGGATTCCAAAGAATTTTGCATAGGTTGTGCTAACCATTATTGTCAAAATAATTGTCAAAAATTGACAAGTACACTTGAATGAAGAAAGAGAATTTTTTGGTGTCGTTCTCTTGGGACTGTTCTGAATGGTAGTTGTGACATTAGCAAATACTATCCCTTCGTAATGTATTGATACATGTAACATCACTCATGTAAATTGAAAAGAGAAACTGGCCCAGAATGGAGCCCTATGAAAACCCACTTCTGAGTTTTTCCATTATTTTCTATGATTCCATTGAAATCACCAGTGCAGTAATTACCAATAAGTGCAAAGGAATATTATTGAATATTGTCATAATAATTCCAGTAGCTATTTTTTCTTTCTTTTACATTTTTCAATTTTTTTTTGTGTTTGTAAATTTTTTTAAAAGGAATCTCTTCAATTTTACAAAGATTTTGTTCATGATAACAGCTTCAATCTGAAACAATGGTTGAAAATATTCCTGTAATCGTTCAATTAGAGCAATTCTTTTTCGAGCTGATCATGAAAAAGAGATCGTAAAGAAAAAAAAATTGTTGAACTATTATATAATCCTGTTCAAATTGAAAGGAGTATATTTTTAAGAGAGATTTATTTTTTGGAGAGTGAGGTTTTGGATTTCTATATGCACAAAAAATGTGGGAATTTTACAGAGACAGAAAGAAAGCAATTGACATCAAAATGATCTTTTAACAAAGAAATGTAGATGTTCCTTTCAATAAGTTGATGGATGTATCCGTTATTACGTGGTAGGAGGTTATCATGAAAATTGAGAAATGAAAAAAAATCAGTGGAGCTAAATAAAATAATATCCGACTTGAAGAAGGTGAAGAGCTGGTGCGATGTAAATTTACTCTCTCAATGAATCCAAAACGAATATAATATCATTCAAATGTTCTCTTGATGAAATTTCAACAGACGCTGCCATATTACAAAATAAATTAAACACAGAATTTCTCGGTGTATTCATTGATGATAGCCTGAAATTTGATAAACACCTTCAACAACTCAAGAGCAAGATCTCCTCTGGATGTTATGCAGTTAGAGTGGTTTCAAATGAGTTGGGTTTCCATATCGCAAATTCTGTTTACCATGCACTTATTGATTCTCGATTTCATTATGGAATACTTTTTGGGGAGCGTGCATCTCATACTTTCTCTCTTCTGTATTGATATTAAAAAAGAAGGTACTAAGATGTCTCTGTAAAGTAAAACCTAGAGAATCGTGAAGGAAGTTATTTACTGCCAATAAAATTTTAACAGTCATTGCACTTTTTACCTTAACTGTTTGCCTTGTTTATAAATATAAATCGAAGTTCAACTTTGCTTCTACACCTTATGCTACTCGTATGCTATGGTGTCTTGTATCGTCTGTCTGCCTTGTGTCATCTGTATGTCCTGTGTTCTATCTTGTGTCATGTCGTATGTGCCTTGTGTATCATGTGTTGTCTGTCTTGTGTCCCGTGTCGTCTGTATGTGTCTTGTGTCGTCTGTATGTGTCTTGTGTCATCTGTGTCTTGTGTCGTCAGTCGTGTATCTTGTTATCTGTTGATGAATGAAAATAATGTTGGGTTGTCAAGCAAATAATGCTTAATTTAATTTTTTTGGATTGAACCAAGAGAGTTTTGTGATCATACTTGGTGAGATTTTGAGGATGATCACAAATATTACCAATTTTTTTAATGAAAACTCAAGATTTCTTTTTTGTATTAGAGTATACAGTTGGTGTGAAGTTATTTCATTGAACATAGTTTTCACGGAACGAGGTATCTTTTAACAAGTGGGACTGGACAAAGTGATAAAAAATATTTGAACAGTTTTTGATAGTTTCCGTTTCTTCTGTTATTTTTCATGGCCTTAAAATACTTTCTATTTTTCAGTATTCAATTACAGGATATCGTTATTTTCCCATATTATTTACTTCCAATAGAAATGCCTATTTTCAGATTGATTAATATTCATGTACTGCGTCAGACAAAAGTTTGCTTAGACAATGATGATGCATTATAAGTGATAATTTTGAATGCTTATTTCACAACAAAGATTTGCAAACCAGTGCTTATACATTGAATTATTCACATTTACAAAGCTTGTTGGATGTGGCAGACATGACAAAAAAAACGCAGCACGTTCAAAAGTTTAATCTTTAATACTATGATAAAAATCACAACAT
>WOGN01004162.1:0-14421 GCA_015342105.1 Leptinotarsa texana
TAACACAACTTTTTCCTAATTTAACCTAAGCTGTATCTCCAACAGATACTGAGATTCCCATGCTTAGGATCTTTATCTTGGACACACTGTATATGTCAATGAGCCGTTATTATTATATATAAGTGTCGAAACGATTACTAAGTAAAAAAATACAGTAAAGAGGAACCAAGTTCTTGGCATGAGCCAGAATCGGCAGTTTCTTTTTATCTCATAACAGAAAACTTGTCCGTGACTCACATTTTAGGAATCGGATCAAAATTCTAGAATACCAGTAACAAATGTGGGACGGGTTGCTGTCATGACACGAATCAAAACTATATTTTTACGCTTTCCAAGAAATCGCGAACAAGCTAACAACAAATATTTATATTTCCTGCCTACCGACTAACCGATACGTGATATTCTACACATTTTACGATTGTCACAGCTTACTAAAACCGTCAAAAACGTTTCACAGAAATTGTTATGTCTGAAACGGTTGCAGCGATAAATCGTACGTT
Source organism: Leptinotarsa texana (assembly GCA_015342105.1). Lineage (NCBI taxonomy): Eukaryota > Metazoa > Arthropoda > Insecta > Coleoptera > Chrysomelidae > Leptinotarsa > Leptinotarsa texana. Next base: position 501 of record WOGN01004162.1, read on the forward strand.
ATTCGTGGGGGTCGTTCTTCATTAAACCCGATAAAAGTCGTAAAGAAATATACGAAATCATAAAAAAAGTTCGTGAGTGCTTAATGCGAATTATGGGCGTATAGAATAAAAACCGTCATGCCGCGTTTATTTTCAGTTTTCCAGTGTGAAATAAAAAAAATATGGAATCAACCAACACCGGAAATTTCAAAGAGTAAGTCAAATATTTAGTTGGTTGAATTATTCGGATTGAAATTTCGTATATAAATGTACTGAAAATCAGAAAGGGAAACCTCGAGGGAAACGAATTAAAGCAATGGATAAAGAACGAATGAAACGAATATAAAGAAAATAAAATCTAATCCAGCGGAAAAATACACATTTTTGCCATTGAAAGTTTTTTTTTCAGTTTTCCCCTTTTTTATTTTCTAGATAATATATTGCACAGGTTTTTTTTGAATTTCAAATTTATTATACATTACCAAACCTTTATTATTTATGGAAAGAAAGTTTTTGGCTATCCACTACTCGATGTTAATACAAAAAATGTGGGAATCTTCCAAAGAAAGGAAGGAAGCAATCAATTTTAAAAGAAGTAACTCTATACATAGATGTGTAGATCATGCAAAGAAGTAACTTTCAGACACAAATTGGAAGAGAAAGCCTTCCCGAAACAGCTATTTTTATATAAATATTGTATTACACCAAAAAAAAATATTTCGAAACAAATATTTTTATATTAACACTAAATTATTCAAAAAACACTTTTCTCTACTCAGTTTGTATTCCAAATATTCGTTATGGAATTAAATCAGATATCATTCACAAGATTTCTACACAATATATTAGGTGAAAGGTACCAATCTGGATAACATTATAAGAAAAACTCACAATTCATTCATGAATTACGATTTTTATGTCGCGGAATAAGTTTGATCTACTTATGTTATCGATGACATCGTAATGACATTCATTCACTTATTTCATTGAATCCCAGCCAAAAGGAATCTTGTTTAAACTGAAAGGGTTATATTTTTTGAAGTGACTAATTGAATTCTGAAATGTCACAAATTTACATCATTTGTTAATTCTTCGTTCATGATCTGTACTGTGATATATCAGTCAATTGTTATTAAATATAGTCTATGGATTCAATTACCATTCTTATACAACAAGGAATTGTACACAAAGTTAAACTTATTTTATATTCTTCACTACAGAATTATAATTATAGTTTATATTTCTCCAAATTAAAAAAATACTGTACCATATTGGCCTAAATGTAAAAATAATGGATGACTTTTGATTCCGAAATAGAAATTTTTGATGTGCTACTTACGAAAACCAAAAAAAGTACCAAGTTTGAGACGATTCGGCGGGATGCGTTTTCGAAATTGTTAATTTTTTTCCATTTTCATGATATGCATGTTCGATTTTTTGTTCTTCCTGTAAAATAGCCAATTTCGACTCAAGTTCTTTACTCTGCTGACCCGAGTTATTTTTATCTTATTAACACTCGCTTGTTTTGGAGCGACTCCGACGTAAAGAAATTGGAAAACTTCACAAATCCGAAAACAGATTCATCCTCTCTCGATAGAGAATGGAAATCGTGTCCAATGAAAGAAGATATAAATCCAATTACTGTGCCTTAATCAATCATCCGCCCTGCCTAGGATTTTCATGCCGGAAAAATATCCGAATGAGTCGACATAACAAATAATATTCTTCGCGAAATGGACTTTATTTATTCGGAAGATGTGCAAAGAAGGTTATGGGATGATGAAGTTGTAGCAGAACAATAATATTTCGTCGTGAGTAAACTACATATCTATTTCCTACATTATCAAATAACGATGTGTAAGTTGCAGAAAAAGTATGGCAAAAGTATGAAAGAAAAATCCGAACCTATTTTAAATTCAAAGAAGAATTTTAACTCTTACAATCTGGTTAAGTGTAGAATGCAATCGAAAACGTTTGAACAGGTTGATTTTTATTTCAAAAATTTGCCCTTTTGGGCATAAAATCAAATTCTACAAGCAAGGTTTCCATTTCTGGTCAAGTGATGTCTCATTCTGAAGCTTAACAAGTCTTAAAGTCAACAGCTTTTATCTTTATGAATGTGTTCAGTAGGTAGTTTTTGTTATAATAGATATGATATACCTATTAAAAATGTAGGTTTGAAGTGAAAGTGATGTGCATGAAAATCTCAGAAAAGTGAAAACATTAACCCATATGGGTGGGTGATGAATTAAATTCCTGTACGAATTAAAGATTAATTTTTTATATCAAAAAGAGGCATTCATTGCGTTGTGCTTTATAAATTATTTGGTTCATATGTCTTGCTAAACGCACTAAATGTGACATCAATCCCCTATCCTAGATTTATATAAAGATGTTGAATTAGTCATAAATCTTACACTATCTTATTAAATAATGACATTTATTACCATGCCGTACATTTGGGGCGGTGCAGATATTTGAAACAGAAAATTGAATTTTTCAGTTTAGGGTGACCTTTGTTTACTCAAAAATAACTGTGTGGCATTGTTACACTATTTTAATATTTCATGAGTTGAAAAATAATGGGCCGGAAAAAAATATTCTTATTAGAAATACGAATAGAAAATACGAACGTTATATATAACTATTTTGGAAATCAGAGTAGAAAATTTGTTCCATTTGTGACAAACTATCAGGAGATTTTAAACATAGTAACATTTAATTTTATTTTTTTTTCAAATCAATTAATATGATTCGAAATACGTATTTTTCATTCGTACAATTAGTTTCAGGCCATTGAAAATTCGCATTGCTGAACACAAAAAACACACGCAGCGAGGAGAAACCAGCAAATCCGGAATAGCAGAGCATGTTTGGTCTCATCAACATAACATTAGGTGGGATCAAGCTGAAATCATCCACAAAGAGGAAGTTTAGGAGAAAATTCAAAGAAGCCGCGTATATGTTGTCCAACAACGCATTTAGTCAAGCTAGCGTAGAGATGCGTAACGTATGGAAACCTCTAATCAAGTGAAAACGATCAATTCCCGCCAAAAGGTCATTTCCCGCTAAAAACCAATGAAGCGGAAAAAGTGAAGGGGGGATAGGTGAAAGCACCTGAGGGACCTTATAGTCTGATCTCTCAGGAATAAGTCCAGTTATCACTCGAAGACGATTGTGGATACTAGCAATTGAAACGTCGTGACATAACTATGAAACAATTAAATTTATTGAAGAAACAAATGATTCCTTTGAAAGATCTTTACATTTGCATTCCACTGTGGAAAAAATACTCGAATATCCCGTTTAGTATTTTTCTTGAAGGTGTTACCATTCGGGATTGAAGGTCGTCGTAGTTTGGAATTGGCCATCCTAACGTTTATTCACTGTTGTTATTATTGGTTTTAGTTTTTGTAGTTGGTTATGAGTAACTTACCACAAAATCTTCTATAGTAACCTTAAATTTCGTTTTTATATGAGCGCACGCCTAAGGTAAGGGAACGAAATTGGCTCCTACTTTGTGAATTTATCAATGAAAGTAGTGGAAGTGGACTTACTGGTTGATTTTTACTATGAACTGAGTTCAACAATGTTGTGGATCTGCTTGGTCGCTTTCTTTTTCGTTATGGATATGTTGAATCAAGTTGTCTTGCAGTTCCAAAATACGACGGCATTCAAACCCGAATGGAGATAGTAACACTTGAAAATCTCGGCCACGAAAGCCTTAAACAATTTACCAGTCTTCTTGAATTTTCTATAAAGTATCTCTGGTTATGCATCGTGTCCTAAGTAATTTTGTTTTTTTTTAGATCTTGCATTTAGGAACAAAATACTACTGGTGAACTGGAACAGAATCATTCTATACTGGGTGCCTTGATTCTCAGAAATCACAAACAACGAAAAATTTTATTTGTGTGCTAGATACTGATTTCTTTGTAAAAAAATGGAGAAGTGAAAAACCAAAACCTTTCTTTTCCCTCCTTGAAACATACCCCTTTCAATTCAAAGAAGATTCCTACGGCTGGGATTAAATCGATAAAGCGTACCTATTTCTGTCAAGTACCTTATCCCGAAATATCGGATGTCCGCCATTGAGAACGAGGATGAAATTTAACCTCTTTCATTCACTATACTGTGTAGGAATCCTGTGAATAATATCTGATTCAATTCCATAACGAATGTTTGGAGAATAAACTGAATAGGAAAAAGTTATTTTGTATAATTCAATGTTCATATAAAAGTAGTTGTTTCGAAATTATTTTTCTTTCAGGTAATTCAATGTTGATATAAAGATACTTGTTACTTTTTCTACCAGTTTGTGCCTGAAAGTTACTTATCTGCATGATCTACACGTCTTTGTTGAATGCCTTTCTTCCTTTATTTAGGAGAACCTTCATTCAAAAATTTTACATTATATTGCTGAATTTGTGGTACCTTTAATGTTTGTTGGTATCCGGAAATTGTTTTCCCCATTTTTTTTCTCTGCAACAATATGTCTTACACGATTGATGCATTCCTCAAGTTATAAAGCATTTTGCGTGTTTCGCTCATAACATTGTGTCTTTTCATGTATGTGTGTATATGGAAGAATCGTATGCAGTCAACAAGGGGATGGTAAAATAAGTAAAATAAGAACTCTTTTTTCTGTTCTAGCTTTCGAGTCTTTATTGGCTCTTCATCAGGAACTCTACAATGAACTGATAATTGATTTTAATATTTATTTCAATTATAAATTTCAATTATCAATTCATTGTAGAGTTTCTGATAAAGAGCTAATAAGCTAGAAAAGAAAAAAGAGTTTACTCTTCTTTAACTTAGACAGTCGTCGAACCTTCGCACAACTATGTGTATATATTTATATATGTGCATGTATTTATGTGCGTCTATACTGTTTATATATATATATATATATATATATATATATATATATATATATATATATATATATGTAGATGTTACTCCTGAAATTTTAAATGGGAATGTTCAATTCTGCTTCCAATGGTATCCTGACTTATTATATTTTGATAGGCATTTTCAGAAAAATAGCGTTCTAAACTAACAGAAGTAATTATTAGTACGCCTACCCTTAATTAGGGGTAAAATTAGCCAGTTTTGCTCCAATTAATTTACATCAAAAAGTAGTTTAATACTAAAAGGTAGATGATATTGAAGTTGTGTTTAGTAAATGCTGAATTTTTAATTCTCATCGCAGAAAGCGTACAGATGGCCGTCATTTTTTGCTACTTCTGCTGTAAAAAGTTTTTGTTTTCAGGCAAAAATTTGGTTTGCAAATTTGAACAATGTGGTAGTATTATGCCAACAGTTGTACGTGGACTGTTTAGTGATGAATTTACTGAGAGTATAAAAGTAGTTTACATTCTTCAATACAGAATTGAAATGATTGTAATTTATGGAGAAGTTGGATGTTGAACCACGAGGACTACAAATATTCCTTGAAAGTGTCCCCTTTGACTATAAAAATTACTTGTTTTTTCAATTCCTTATATTATTTACTGGAAAGAAGATATTAAGGGTGGGAAGTTTTCAAATTGACACCCTCATATATCATTTAAAAATATTTCAATGTGCTAGTTAATATGTATCTCACAATTTGGACATTTTTTCTTACAGAGTGTGAGTGATTATTATCATTATTTACTATTTGTATGAATATTTAAATCTTGTCAAAATATAGGGTCTATAGGTCGGTGATCACCTGAGTTGGATGATGATGGCCTAAATTGGATGATCTAGGCATCAACAACATATAGTTTCAACAGGACGGCGCTAAGTGCCACAATAGATATTCTGTACGAGCGATTTGAGGGCATGGTAATGTTACGTATGTGAGATTACCATGCCATGTAATGTGAAATGGCATCGAGATCGTGCGATTTGACCCTGTTAGACTTTTTCTTGTGGGGTTTTCTTAAGTCGCAGGTGAATGTGAACAAGTCACAAACGACAGCGGTCCTGAAAACCAACATAATCCATGCGCTCCACACATAATGGCATCAAAAGGTCTTTCAAACGAATAAAAAAGTTCAATGATATTGCACACACTTTGTTTCATTTAAATTTGGAAACGTTCAATGGAAGATGTTATATTATCTTTGCTAAACTGGCATATGTCTGGTGATTCTAGAATCTTACAACCATTATATTTTTTCAGCAAAACAGTTCATACAATTTACAATTAAAAACGTATGTTTTGCAAAGTTACTGAAAATAATTGAACTTTGCATAATTTATTTCAACGTTATTTGTACTCAATTTTTGTTACATCCCGTATTTACAAAACATTTTTCTGTGCAGAACCTCGGCGTCAAACGATCCACAAATAAGTCTTCAGCAGGATTTTATCTAGACACGCTTAGGTTCATCGCATGCATCAGCGGAGAATCTCTTCAGTAGTTCCAGACCTCGTCGCAATTGGGTAGAGCGACAATCTCTTCCAATAAATCGGCAATGACTTTCCCAGAACAAAGGGCCATTTTCGGGGTATTCGCTACGACGGAAAAGGACGAAATTTCCAGCTGAATTTTACAACATGCGATCCAGTGTCAGCAGTAATACAGGCTGAAATGAAACAGTTCCGCAATTTTACGAGCGATAATTTGGTACGTATTATTTTCATCCAATGGTAAGACACGATTCGTTATCCTGCATAATTTCAATTATGTAAGCTACGTTAGGCTTACATTGATATCGACGAAGTTAAATGGCGTAGTAGTTTGAATGTTCAATTCAATTTACACTTTGTATCACTTTAATACTGCTAATAAGATTTGTTACTTATTAGCGATAAGATTTGTTACTTGCCGTTGGATAAAATAGGATTTTAATGTCAATTTTCAATTAATTGAGATGCTTGGTTATAGAAATATAGTAATAGTGAAACGCTTATCTTCATCTTTAACTTTTCCAACATTTTCAATGAGGACAATTCTTCTAGGGACTTTTTCAACTCAACCAGATTCTACTTTTGAGGAGGGAGGAAAACTAGGGACTTAAAATTCCAGAGAGCTTTGGACCGCCCACTCGCGAAATTAAATTCAAAGAATGCGTAAAATATCTATCAATCCATGAGTTTTCACGAACTATTGTAATAAACTTTCTCCAATAGGAGGTTAAGTTTAGATGAAAATCATAAAAAACAACTTTCCATCTCTAAAATTCACCCCATTTTATCCCTCGTACCTTCTCAACTTTGAATCATTTTTACATAATGAACACACTATTTTCTTTTTATTCTTTCATCACTATTTCTATGTTATATTGATTTTTTCCTCTTTCCTATTACCTAGGTTTTCGGAGTATCAAATTCTACTTGCATTCCCAATATTGACCGTGAAATATTATTTGTTCTATAAACTATGTAAAAGCATTTCTTTTTTGGTGGGCCAATGTTTCTGTGACGATTCCCCTCGTTTCTTTAGGTTACACCTAGTTCATACGAGTAGCTTGTTTCTGTATATTTACATGAACTTCAACTAGACGAATACAGATTTTAGTACTACCACCACAACAACTTATATTTTCCATTATTATAATTAAATATTTTTCGAGTAAAACTAAATTTAACATGAATTCTTACATACTGTCTCAAGAAACAGAATGGATTTGATTTCGACCTAACTTATAAAACTGGAACTAATCAGTTACTTATCAACCGGAGGGGTGAAACCCCAACGAAAGCTACTAATTTGGCAAACAACTCTAGAAACTAGGCCGTATGAAATACAGATATTTAGATAATTCGGTGTAATCATGTAAAGTCTCGGGCCGACGGTAGCGAATTTGAATTTAAATTAACCAGAACCTCGCCATTTCACGCAGACGTGGCATAACATTGGAATTCGTATTCTTATCGCTAATTGGGATCGCTATAAGGTCTAAGCCGTGAAACTATAGCTGAAAAATCAATGAAAACATATTCACCTATTTCCTTTCACAAATAACTAACAGCAAAAATCGCCGGTTTGTTTACTGTAGATGTGCTAACACTTGGCCATGCACTCTTTCTGTTCACAGTGTTATGCAACGAAGAATGGTTCAAAAGTATATTCGTTTGTTCCACCAGCAGAATGACATTCTACTCAAGATCTTTTCTGATATGGCCTAGCTCCTTTGGCTAGAAGACAAGAATCCCGCAAGTAAGAAAGACCACCATTACCAGTGCTATCCCTTCCTTTGTCGGAGAGGATGAGAAGAATTGGATCTAAATACAATTCAATAACTCCATCAGTAGTAGGCTCGCGAAACTAAGTAACCAAAAGTGAGTGCGGCAAATCCTACATTGGTGAAACAAACAGGCCGTTGAGAGTCAGTATTGATGACCACAAGAAAAATAACCAGCGACGAGAAATTACCAAATCGGGAATTGCACAGCATGTTTGAATTCATCGACGTGAAATCATGCAGGCCGAAGCTGAGATCATCCATGAAAAGGACCTCTGGTTTGAAAGAAATTTCGTACTGTTGACCATAGAGCATTCGGCCCGGCTATTGTGGAAATGAGCAGCATATGAAAACCTCTAATTAAACGGGAAAAATGTTTACGGTGCACGGAAAACCAAGAAGAGATAGGGGAGAGGTGCAAACGTCAAAATGACCTATAAATAGTCTCAAGTATGTCAACACCAATACGTTATTTTTATCACCTCGTCACGTGTTTTAATCTCCAAGTAATCATCTTCAAGAGAAAGATTTCTCTTCTTCTTGAAGATGATCACTTGGTGAATATTATTGAATATTACTCTAGTAATATTCAATATTCTTCAAATCAGCCAGTTAACACCCGAAGACATTCGTGCTCATTTTTCTTTCTTGCTTTTGACATTATATCCGTTTCAACTAACTCATCCTAATAATTTGCTCCAGTAATTTTTAATATTTTCAACAATTTTAACATTTCTTTCATGTTCATTTAATTTGTTCTTTCATAGATTTCAAATCTGTAAACACCTTTTTAGGAAATGAAAGTACGAACTAGTAACGATCACCAAGAAACATTGTTTCTTTTTCAAATAAACATCCAGCAAATGATCTGTGGCAAGGTTATTGGAATAAGAGTCATGAAAAAGATGGGAGAAAATACAATAGACCGTTTGTTATAACGAATCGAATACAATCTGCAGTATTTTCCGGAGACTTGGATGAAATGGACAAATTACAAATTCAAAAGTAGCAGATGAGATTTTTCATCTACCAAATGTGTCTTATCCAAAGAAAGTACAGGGGAAAATGTGAAACCTATGTTCCTATAAGATAATTCTATTCATCTCCTTTAGGGTGTGTTTCAATAGAACTGACAACAGTTATTTATCAGCTATCGATGGACAGATACAGCGGTTCCAAACTGCCGGAAAACAACTACTTCTCCGGCTTATACCGAGGTCATTGAATTATATCCAATAGACCATTATGCAAGGGGACCTTGCTGAAATCAATCGTCAAGAAAGATTTTTTCAACTAGTAGTACTTCCACTTCGAGAACAAATCCCAAAACTGGAAAGAAGGACCGCTTGTACCAATACTCTAACAGGTTTTCTGGTAATTTGGTTCTCCGGTTCCATACAATAAAACGCGCCTCGCCGCCTAAATTAATGTTTCCCCCCGTTTCAAAATCCACGCTAGGCCTCATTCAGTATGTGATCAGCTACTTTGAACGCTGTTTCGTCTAATAGATGATATAATAGAGGATCAGTCTTTCTTGTTTTCGTTATCGTCAAATAATTTTTCACGGGAAGTTGACCCAATCGTATGATATCCGGTAAACACAATGTTTAAACTCGTTTTTGACGTTTGGTAGGTTATTTTTGTGGGGCAGTTAGGGATTGTACTTAGATCCAATCCAATTCTTTTTACCTTCTCCAACAGGCAAGAGGGGTAAAAACAGTTGTAAAATCTCTCTTGTTGCGACACAGTTTTTGGTGAAGACGTTATTTGGTGTTCAGAGATTTAAATGCACCATCAATTGAGATCTTATTTATTTATTTATTTATTTGTATCCAAACAGACCTACTGGTCTTATTACATGGATGTGCCTCCTTGGAGGCACATTAAACCGCAGTAAAGAAAGTATCGTTGGTGAATTAATCTTATTATTAATAATTTTAAACAAAAACAGCAAAATGTTAAGCACTCTTCGATCTTCCAAAGTAAAAATTTTAAATTCATGTCTCAGATGGGTAGTTCTAACTACATTATAATCGGGATATATATGAACTTAATATATTGAACTTGTCCAAGTTTAGAGGAAACCTGTGCCCAGAAACATTACATTCACTATCCTATTTATACCACATAATACTATAGCAAATATCGCTGTTTCAATTTTATTTTAGTAATTTTTTTTACATTTGACATGTCATATTGTCGTGAACATAATTTGGATTGAGCATTGCTTGCCCTTTTGTGATCCAATACCTCATATTGGCATACAACATTTTAACCTGTTATTTGTACCTGCAATTGCAATACCTGCAGCTAAGGACTCAATTCAGTTGACAATGTCCAGTGAGTAGCTCTTTGTTTATTATTAGACAATCCTTGTTATGTTGGAGCAGTCCTCAATTTCTATTTTCAGACATCCCTTTATAAAGATTTTTCCCGTGTGTTCCAAGATGCATTTGCTCAGTACTTTCGTTTCTTATTGATTCATTTCCTGATATTGTTTTGTATCACAGATTATGGTACCCCCACAGCTGGTTCAAAGTTAATATATGGAGCTGATGATCCATGACACCTTATCCCTTATGGTGCTAGTAATTGCAATTTGTGCATATTTTTCTGTTTATCAGTACTATTCTTTTGTTTACAAATACTCCTTTTTGACTCTGATAGTCTAGTTTTTTTAATTTTAATGTTAGGTTGATTGGGGTCTTTTGTTACCTAAGTTAGTATGTTACAATGTAGGCTCCTGCATTACAATTGAACACTTCTTTAACTAATAAATTGATTGATTGATTAACTGTAGATGACATTTTTGTGTACATCACTGGCATGAGCGTAATCTGGCTGTATATAAAAATGTTTATCCGCTCATTTTTTGTCCAAACAAGTTAACAATTCTGACTTATAAGCTTCCCAGTTGCATTTTCAGAGGTTTGGATACAATCAAGGTATAAGATCTTCCATTTTCAAATTAGAGTCTTCAAATTTGAGATTTTATATACCGATGATCTGATCAGCTTTTCATATTCCGTGGTTCATAATAAACACCTCTTTCATTGATGTCGGCGGTCCCTCAGATCAGGTTGTGTGCATTAGCATCACAGCCAATTATGATCTGTAATCTGTCTGTTCGGCAGGCCCTCGCTAGCTCATTGTCATCCCTGGTTTTTGGCAGTTCTGGACTATTGTAGGGGAGATACGCTGATCCAGCGTTGATGTCCTCAGGTCATCCAGCACCAGCCACCTCTAATTTGACTTGCAAGGATAATTATACATGTTCTTGGGGTTTCTGAGATTCTGTTATGAGTTAACTTACAACTACTCCCCATTTCATGGTTTTTCCTGGAATGAGATCGCCAAATGAGAAAAATTTTGAAGATAATTTAATAGTGCTTTGGTTATTTTGTACAAGTTTATTCTTAGTTGAACTGATTAAGAAATTTATTGATTGGTTGATCGATAAGCAATACATTGAGAGAACTGCCTATTCAAGTGAACACTACAGTTATATGGCTCAATTGCCAATTAAAATTAATTCTTCAAATGAAATTATCTTGCGTTATTTTATATCTCAAGTTAATTTTATATAATGTTGATAAAATGGTTCCATATTATATTATTCAATTATTTTATGATGGATCTTACTTGATATTCTTGATATAATAGAGACCCCATGTTGGGCGTCCATTATAGAGAGTTTTAGATTGATTTAACAGTTTTTTGATTATTGTTCACAGGTCTATTCTCAGTCGAAAGTGTCATTTGCACCCAGCATTCAATTGATCAAGAAATGTATCGAATCGTTGATTGACAAACAGTACATAGAGAGAACTCCCCATTCGAGTGAAGAGTACAGTTATGTAGCTTAATTATCAATAAAAATTAATTCTTCATCCGATATTATTATTTTGAATTATGACGTTGGTTGTCTTTTCATTTTTTTAATTTTATTTATTTGTTATTATTTATGAAGCAACTGTAATATACATATTTTGATTACCATTTAGATTATAATTTGGTTATTTTGTGGTTCACGATACATGTTATTATCAAAACGTTTATTAACAGTATGTGACCACAATTATCAACAACTGAAGGGAAAATGTTTTCAACAAAAGATTTGTTAAAACAACGCCTTCTCTCTGTCATTGACTCTGTAATTTATGTAAATATTTAAAATAAAATTTAATGTTACTCAAGTGTTGCCTTTAGTTTTTTGAAACTATTTTCATCATGATTTATATCAATGTTCGAGCTGATAAATGTCTCTCTATTACCCTTGGTGAATTGAAATTATTATGATTGAAGAAACAATAATAGAAGATGTAATATATTTGTATATAAGGTTTTTAATTTGTCAAAGTTTCTACTTTCTATGTATCTCAGAGGATTGATGTTTTCCAATATAAAATATGACAATACACGACGTTTTCTTTGAACCTTCTAATTGATACTACCCTTTCAATATGAAATTCTAATTCCTGGTGCATGATGATGAGGAATGTAGTGGAAAGTTTTAGTCTTTTTGAGGGTGCATAAGGGCTACTATTATTATTTTTTTTTTATAATTCAATGAATCAATTATCAAAATTGTAAAATCATTCCGAAAGATATTTCTGGCTCTAAGTGTGGATTTTAATTTTTGAATGCATGTATGAATTAACATTGTTTTTAAGAATGTACTGAAATCCAGGAATAGCTGGACAATACAAGGACTTCTGGTCTTTTGTCTTTTTCCTGTTATTGAATTTGTATGGCAGTTGATAATCATCTTGCACTCTGCCAAAGAAAAGTGTTGATGGTTAGTTCTTTAATCACTGTTTCCAACAAAGTGTCTCAAACTACCCTATTATTTCTGTTAAATTTTTACGTATACATAATGAGAAACAGAACGCAACATACAAGGGTTGATCAATTATGAATTAAGAAGATTGCTGTACAATTATGTGAAGACTACCGCAATCAAATATTTACTTGTTTACCTCAGAAAAATGCGACAACAATGACATGTAGCGGTTAAAACCTACCTCACTACAACTGGTAAATTCGAATAACATGGACGAATCGAAGACAAATGAATCAACAAAAACTATACCATGGTTGTATGATATCAATCCTGAGGACACAAACTGGGTGATAACTAGTTCGTTTATGATATTCACAATGCAGACGGGTGAGGATATTATATTAGAATTCATGTTCAAAATGTGTGTAAGGAAAAATACTATAGATATTAGTTTATAAAATTCACAACTTTTGGTTCGGTGATAATGAATAACATTTTAGAGCAGATTTCGCCAATTTTATTTCAGCAATGATTTCGGGAAAGCAATGAAAACCTATATTGTTGAAATACATTTTTTTTTATTTTTTTACTATTCCAGGATTTGGTATGCTTGAATCAGGTTGTGTTTCCATCAAAAATGAAGTCAATATTATGATGAAAAATGTAGTAGACATTGTATTAGGCGGTGAGTTGAACCCCTTTTCATATCAGTAGTGGGTTTAAGAATATAATAATGAAAATCAATAATTTCTCATTTTGGGTTATAGGTGTGACGTACTGGATATTTGGTTTCGCTTTTTCTTTTGGTAGAAGCGACTTGAATAATGGTTTTATAGCTCTTGGAGACTTCTTCATAGATCCTTCATTGAAGGATCCATTAAAAGGTGCAATCTACGCAGCATTCATATTTCAATTATCTTTTGCTACCACGGCGACAACAATAGTTAGCGGGGCTATGGCAGAAAGGTATTATATATA
>WOGN01004163.1:0-14421 GCA_015342105.1 Leptinotarsa texana
TGGGGGGCAAGAATGACCTGAGTCCACTGACCGCACTGAAAAAGAAGAAGGTGGATCAATCACTTGTGAATTAACCTTGATAAGAGACTGATTAATATCCACATATCTCGGCTTGTTTTGAAGAGGTTTCAGTTCCGTACTGAAATTAGGGCAATGCATGATCTCATCAAAATTATGTGATGGAGGAATAGTTCCAAGGACTGAAGCAGCATTGCCACGTTGAATAGCAATACTAATTTCTTGAGAAATAAAATGACAGATCCTTGATGAGAGGATAATATACAAGGAAAATGTCTTGAAATTCTACCTCCATTATTTGTAACTAGCGAGACGATACTAAATAGCGAGCCGATACCGATACTGAATTTACCACAGAATGTCTTTATATAAAACGTTCACAGATTTTTCGTCAATAGACAATACAATCATGTTTTTAGAGGTTACTCTTGAAGGAGCGACATATAATTGGCCCGGTACCGCCGCAACCGCCTCTGCATTTAAAATCTGTAATATCTTTGAAAATATTCATTCGTATCACATGATACGAATGAATATTTTATAAACTTTATAAACGCCCCTTCATTCCTAGTAAGACGCCCCTGGCGTCTTACTCGGAATATTCAAATATTCTTCCTCATTGCACATCTGAAAGATTAAACGTTCCTACATACAAAACTATAACCTCCAAAAATATAGCGTTATGAAGAAACAGTGATGAAAATATATTTTCTTTTATGGATATGCCTTTTTCCTCCGCGCCTGGCGTCCCAGTTACAATATCTAAAAATCCTTTTCTATGGCACATCTACAATATAAAGCGGACCTACATACAAAATATCAGCCTGCATAAATATACCGATACGGAGGAAATGTAATGAAAAGGTAACTTTATTTTATGAACACGCATATTTAAACATCCTTTCTTATTGCATATCTATAACATAAAATGAACCTACACACAAAATACTCAACTTTTTTATATTATTATATAATATCCCTATTTTCTTTCGATTTATAACATGTTAAATAATGCGAATACAATAATGGCCTCCGAAACAGCTTTGTTATTTGATTTACCAAATTATTTTTGAATCATATTCACATATATTTTAGTTTGAATTATATTCCGATTTGAATTAACACTTATCAACTAGTGTCCGATTTCATATAATTTTCCATTGTTTCACATCACTCAGTTATCTTTCGTTGAAATTTCACTTTCGATATAGTGAAATAAATTGAAAAAGCTTCCAAAAGTGCTGCTATTGTTCATTTTAAAATGAAGAGAAACTCCAGAATTTGACAAAATATCTATTTTTAAATAAACAACAACAGTTTTAGACAGAAACTTTCATAAATCATTATAATATATAAATAGCGAAATTGTGGCAGAATATATATTGAGTGATGTAATAAAAAACTGAACAGCCATAGAAACAGATCACGAGTTTAATAAATATCAGTAAAAACACATACATTATTTAAAATATGTTTACCGAATACATTATTATTCTTATGATCTTTGAAAGAAAAATGAATTTTCGATTAATCGTTCAAGCAATCAAAAATCCAAAGGAGCAATTGAAAACAATAAATTTTTTATTTCAAATGTTATTATTTTATCATGACGGCAATAAAGTTGAAAGCAATATGTATCTGACTTGCTCGTTTGTTAATAAATCATTCATTAACAAATGAATAGATGACTCGTAACTAGCGCCATGGAACGTCATGTAACATTTATGGAACAATTTTTTATTATTGTTTTGTTTGGTTTTTAAATAATTTTCATCTTCGTCGGATCAGATTCATATTAGGTCAAACCTCACAATTTTCCATTATCATTCATCACCCAAAACAAGGACTTTCACAATCACCAAACATGCAATATTCTTCTAGACGCGAGTTTCACCAATCAAGTTGACGTTTTCAGGAGTTGAAGACAACAGAAACCACAGCCTCTCATATTCTTTCTGGTAATAACATATCTCAAATGAATTGCAAATGAGTGTTAAATACAGAATATTCACTTTCTGTAACAAATACCCACTTATACAGACTGGGTTCGGCTTAGTAACTGAAATAAAAACACACTATCGATGGAACTGGTCCTGTAAGGTTCTGGGAAAAAAGTTAGGAAAAATACTAATCGCAAGAGCTGAATACCACTTCGTGTTTTCCATAAAATCATAAACACTCGTACTACCCGGTCTGACAGGCCGTGCGTTACTATAGGAGGGTTAAAGATGTACCTACCCCTTCATTATTCAATGCAACCATTTAAAAATACAGAAACCAACGCACAAGATTGAAGAAATAGACGAACAGATGAACAGTTTAAAAAAATCAGCCACTTGAACGATAACGAGAGTGATACCGAAAGTGATAAAGATTGTGGATTCAAAAATTGTTGAATTTTATGTATGACTACTATATTTCAGAAATAAAGTGATTTCATACAAAATAAGTATAGATAACACTTCATTTTGTAGTGGAAGAATACGCTTCAAACCCTTAATACTTAAGGAAAAGTTTGTTTCCTGGCTCTATTCACAGTGACTGGCACATAGTCGACCTGTACTTTAAACTAGGCCAGATTTACTCTCCGACGAAGAACTGTTTTGAACAAGTTCCTATAAGAAGAACTAGAAATATATGTGCAATCATTAGCCATAACTAATATTGTCCTCACATTCACAATTAAAACTTATTGCATTGTAGAGTTATAAAAAATCATGGGTCTCATAATAATAAAATATAGTCATTGTTTGAATTACAATCTGAATCTTGGAACGCTACACGTTTCCGTCACCAAACATGCACTTTACTTTCATACGTAAACTGATGAAATAAACCTCTTCTTGTCCTTGTACCTATTCAACAGTTCTTAAACGATTCGTTTCTATATAATTGCATGCGATAATTGAACGAGTAACCTCATATATTGGGTACCTGCATTTAGCAAGTAGCATACAAGGAGATGTATTTATATTTTATTTGAATCAGTCTATGTTCCGTTTTTCAAATGATATAAAGAGTGATTCGGTTTTACCGATCATATTATTAATTGCCTCCCTCAGGTAGAAAAGGAAATCTCTTCTTCTGACCATGGTACATTACATTATGTAAATCCTCCTCGACTTCGTAAGTTAAGATATTTTTTGTTATGAGACTTTTCTTCTCTGCCATCCAATATAATTTGTTTGAAGGTGCTTGATAATGTTTCGTGGTTCATTTCATCAGTTCGGACTGCCATTGTCTAATATAATATAAATTGATTTGAAATCCCTGAAAGAATCTGTAAAAAAATTAAAAAAGATTAGCTGAAAAAATGTTTCAAGGAAAAAACTTAAATTATAATGAAGTAACTTACAAGCAAAACCAAAGAAACAAAAAAAATAACTATTAACACGAGCTGAAAAATTAAAAAATTATTATCACTTCACGGCGTTTCGATTGTTAGTATCCACAATCGTCTTCGGGTGATAACTGGTTTTTAATTTTTCTTCATCTGAAAATGGAACTTTCAACAGATGATGATGGACTATATTTCCAAACTTGCGCCAAAGTAACTGACTGTTATAAGAAAACAAGTATAGCAGAAGCACCACGTCAATCTAATAATAATATTGATGATCTTCAAACAAGACTCCACCTCTGACGGAAGAACCAAACTCTTCAATCTAGCAGACAACTATTATAATTCTCATGTAGTCATTGTTCACTGTGGTTCTGGCGTTGAATCTAATCATTATTACGCCTTGGTCAAAGATGAAACAAACTGGTTTAAGTTTGACGATAGTCGTGTCACTAAGTGTTCTGGTGATGTATTGAATTCAGTGGATCCTCTGGAGACACGCTACATTTTGTTTTATGAAAGAGAGGACATTGGCTGATCAAGATCTTCAGATGATGTAGTGCTGCAGGTTTTTTCGGGTTTTCGTGCAGCTGCCTCATTTGGACGTCCACTGTGTTCTGCATTATCGGTGTCTCCACGACCATTGAAGTCAGCAAATCAACGTTTAATTATTGTTTCTGATGGAGCGAAGTCGTTTCAACACTGTTCAAGGCATTGCTTTGCTCAACAGATTTTTTTTCCACCAAGAAGCAGTTTGAAATTGAAACACGAAAATGCTTTTAATCCATTATTTTGAAAATAACGCTCGAGACTTTTCAGCCGATGTAGTATATCTAAAAACGAAAACAAAAAGATTTACGTCATCTATGGCTTTTTTCATCATCATTGGTTATATAATCAGTACCAAGTATAACCAAAATCAATATACACTTCAAATATAGTCAAATTCGCAATAAATAATTACTTTCACAAAAAAAGAACATATTTTTCAATTTTCATTGTTTTTGGGGAATGAGTTTAACTTAACAAATCGAATCACAAGTCTCATGGATATTATGCAGTAAAAAACTGTATCATACTATCATCAACCCATTCACTATCACCCATCCCTAACGTAGAACACACACCAGGTTGTTTCAGTTCCTCTCCCTTCTTCATCACATTCCATAATCATCTTTGACAAGTATCATTTAACCAATTTCTATACAATTGTCAAGTTATATTTTATTTTTCCCTTTAAAAATTTGGTATCCAATGAAATTAATATATTGAACACTCCCTGTACTTGAGTTTTAGTCAGAAAAAGCTCAATTCATTTACCTATACATGAGGTTGATATCGATTCACATAAAATTTTCTTATAAAAAACCATGTACTTCGGAATATTTATAATATAGTGATTGAATCACATCGATAGTTTCTGCTTATTTGATCGATACATTTATTCTAAGTATTGCCCCTCTACAATAATTATTGCAAACATCTATTGTTTAAATACAACCATATAAATGAGAAAAGTGTCGCTTCTTCAGACATTTTCTGTACTGATTTCGTTGAATAATTTCGAAAATGAAAGTTACTCTTGTTTTGTGTGTATTGTTTACTTTTTGCGTATTTGTGAACGCCAGACCAGATGAAAAGTATACCACCAAATATGACAACGTAGATTTGGATGCTATTATCAAAAACGATAGATTACTACGTAATTACGTAGACTGCCTTTTGAGCAAGAAGAATTGTACAAAAGATGGAGAGGAGTTGAAAAGTAAGTTGAAAAGCCATACATACCTCTTCTAAAGTTATTCGTGTTGTTTTTTGGTATCTCAAAAATTCAGGTAGAGACTACTTGGTCTACAATATCTTAAAATTTTGGATATCAATATTTTCATTCAATTTCAAACCTTTGATGAAACTGAATTTTCTGGAGAATTTCATCAATTTTTTTCCATTATTTGATATTTTGGGAAATAAAGATGTTTAGGCATGTTAGATATTCAATATTCCTTGGGTCATCAGCAGAAGACGAATTGATAAGATTTTAATTTTATTTTATTTAAAATATTTTCTTGTCTCTCTGAATTGGTACTCGGGTCAGAAAGCAACAAAAGAGAAAATAAACCTTTTTTGTGAACTTGGAGACATTAAATCGCAAAATATCCTCAATTATTTCAATTGAAGGCGTTCTATTTTTCAAGAGTGACTAATTTTTGGAAAAGAAAGTTTTTGACTCTCTACTACTACATCTTGATATAGAAAAATGTGGGAATCTTCCAAAGGAAGGAAGGAAGTAATCAATTTTGAAATAAGTAGCTGTATACATGTTTGTGTAGATCATGCAAAGAAGTAACTTTCAGACACGAACCATTCATTTAATGTAAAAGTCTTGAAAATGATATCTGATTTTATTCCATAAAGAATGTTTGGAATATAAACTGTGTAGAGAAAAGTGTCTTCTGTATAATTCAGTGTTCATATAAAATATTTGTTTCGAAAGATTTTTTTCTTTCTTGTAATTCAATGTTCATATGAAAGTAGCTGTTTTAGGAAAGCTTTTTTTTCAGTTTTTGCCTGAAAGTTACTTCCTTGCATGATCCACACATCCATGTATAGAGTTACTTATTTCAAAATTGATTACTTCCTTCCTTCCTTTGGAAGATTCCCACATGTTTTTTGTATCAAAATGGAGTAGTAGAAAGCCAAAAACTTCCTTTCCCAAAAATCCTAAATTATGTTCTATATTCAATTATCAGGAGAATATAAATATTATCAGAATATAGCATTCTCAACCGCTTTATCGCTCGTGTTTTGCGGTCTCTGGATGACAATTTCCAGGATTTTACTGATAATTTATTTCTCAAGGTTTTTATATTAGATCATTCTATTTGGTCTCAGTATCATTTTTCTATGTATCAATGATTGCTTCGAGAAAATGTCTAACAGTATCTTCATTTCCTTTCATCCCTATTCTGGCTGGAATCATAGTCAAAGTGTGTATAACGATAGTTTTTTGCTTTTCAAGACAGTGGCTATTCCACTGTTTTGAAATAAGAAAATGAGGTGAGAATATTCTGAGCTACAGCAGAGCAGTCAATAACTTTTTTTCTCTAATGTTGAAAACTGCTTCATGAGTTTTTGTTATAGCTCAGTATAATATACTGCATCAGTCTGCATATAAAGTTGTGTGCATCACATACAAATACCAACAGAAATAATTTCATATGTTCATATTTGAAAATAACCTTTTGACCCTCCTATTGATTCATTAATTGTAAGGTACTATTACTGAGTTAATTGTGTAGTAGAAGAGAAAAATATTTTTGTGCATCCTCCAGTATTATTTTCATGTGTATTCTTATACGAATATAAATAATTTTTCAAAAATTTTTAACAAATTTGTAGTTTATGTTTTGGTTATAATGCTCTCCGTCAAAACATCAATGATTTGTAGTAAGGATGGCTTCAAGATCCGAGAATAAAGTACTTGTGATAGACCATCATAACCTATCTGCTGAAAATCTTATTTAGATCGAAAAAAATTTATGAAAAATACTTATTGTAGATCAACGACATTTTTCCTAAGTTCCAACAATGAGGTAAATTTTTTGATACAACATATCCAAAACAGATGTTTTGTGATTTCTAAAACAGAACTTGATGAATTGAAGAGTAGCAATGAACAGTTATTGTTTTTTGGACTTTTTTGTATTTTAAACCACCCAAAAAGTGAAAAATAAATGAATCAAAATCAACGGAGACTCACTGTCATGTAAATGAGAAATAATCATTCGAAAAAAGTTACTGCAAAATGTATATACATTTATATTGTATATAACCAATGTTTTTCAGAAAATGCGACTTTCAAAATTTTCATTTTCATCTTTATGGTAGGACTCTAGATATTTTTATCAATATACTAGCTTATATTCTGATTTCATGCACTTGACTATGTTTTTTCTTTCTCAAAATGTTCACCAAAGCTTTGTCAATAAGAGCTCCCTTTGGACAATAAAACATATTTATTATTATTATTATATCTATTATTTCATTAAGAAATTTGTATTTATAGTCTTGCTTTCCTTTAGAGTCAAAAATAATAAGAAAATACCAATTAAACTATGATAGTTTTGAAATAAAAACAAAACAGTTTCGATCAAAATGAAACCAGGTTTTGAAAACGAGAAGAAATTATTTTGGGGAAGAAAAGTTTTTGGTTTTCTACTACTCCATCTTGATACAAAAAAATGTAGGAAACTTTCAACGAAAGGAAGGAAGCAATCAATTACAAAAGAAGTAACTCCAAAGATGTGTAGATCATGCAAAGAGGTAACTTTCAGACACAAACTGGAAGAAATACCTACTTTCATATAAACATTGAATTACATGAAATAAAAATTCTTTCGAAACAAATACTTTTATACGAACACTGAATTATACAAAAAAACACGTTTCTCTACTCAATCTAGTTTACATAATAGTGTTATGTAGATTGGTACTCAAAAACCCTAAGGCAAGTCTCTTACGGCGAAACATCGATGTCTACCAGTGAGGACGACAGTGTTGCATATAAGTGAAACTTTTAACTTCCATCTAGTATATTGTGTAGGAATCCCAGAAATGATATCTGATTCAATTCCATAATGAATGTTTAGAATACAAACTGAGTGATTTTTGTTTAAATCAATGTTGCTATAAAATATTTGTTTCAAAAGAATTTTTCTTTCGTATTATTTAATATTCACATGAAAGAAGCTGTTTCAGGAGGGTTTTTCTTACACTTTGTATCTGAAAATATTTTCATTTATTTACGAAACTTGGTTATAGCATTAGCTACAATAATTTCCCATTATTCATAGACCTTAAACATAATAATATTAATGATCTTGCATTTGCTTGGATGCCTTGCGGTACCCGACAGAATAGTGAGATGCATTGAACAACTGATACCACTCTGGCGAACTCGCTTCACGATAACATCTGATCAGAAGGGGTGTATTTCAGGATGATTCTCTCAGTCCTCTTCTCTTCTGCATCTCACTATTGCCATTATCCGTTGCGATCAGAAATACTATAACTGTGGCATCCCCGGAAACCGGAGGCACCCATTTGTTTCATATGAATGATATTAAACTATATGCCTCCGGAGAGAAGGATCTCCATCAGTTCTTGAGGGTGATGGAAGAGTACACGCATGCTATCGGTATGGAATTCGGGCTAGACAAATGTGCAATGGTCCATATCAAAAGAGGACGATGCGGGGACTACGGAGAGGTTATGCAGCTCGTAGATGGAAGCATACTACACCATTTGGATGCCCGATTGACGTAAACTTACCTTGGGGTGGAACATCGTCACTCACAAGAGATAACAGCAGTGAAGAACTCTCTCCGTGGCAAGTATCAGCACAATCTTCGACAGATCTGGTCATCGGAACTGTCGGGGAAAAACAAAGTTGCTGCAGCAGATATGTTTGCCGTTCCAATCTTACTCAACACGTTTGGAGTAGTGAAGTGGACTCGGAAGGAGCTGTATCAACTCGATGTAAAGACCCGAAAAATGATACATCTCTAGAGAAGTTTGCATCCCAAATCGTCCGTTCCACGATTGTACTTCCCCCGTCAACAGGGAGGTCGTGGACTTTTGAGTTTGAAGTGTCTACATGACAGAATAGTACTGGACATGGCCTGTAAAGTCATCAGGAATTCGGATTCCCTTCTCTACATTGTCCGTGACCATGAGAGAGCAGGAATTGGAGCATTTCTCTTTAGGGCAGCTTCCCGAGCAGCTATTGAATTCGATTTAGTTTTCCACACAGAACGAGGTGATCACAACTCTGTCACCAAGTTGGAACCCGTTCAGCAAAAAGCTCAGATAAAAGCCGCAGAGATCACCTCACATCTGCGGAGGCACAAGGATAAGCCAATGCATGGGTTCTTCTTCAATAACATTGGAGATCTTGAGTTATCAAAGTCGGAAACTGAGGGGTTCATCAAGGCTTGCCAGGATGGTGTCTTCAACACCTTAGTCCACCGCAGTCGCGTGATAGCTGTAGAGGTTCCTGACACAAGGTGAGGGCCTGCTGCAAGGCGTCCGAGATCCTAATGCACATGCTATCAGCATGTCCAGCATACGCGGATCTAAGAGTGGTATATTACCTTATACGGCACCTTACGGTTTTGACGAGACAACGGTGTTGCCATACGCTCCGGGGGATATTGAATCCGTTGTGGGGAACGAGAAGTGTCGAATTTATTGGAACTATTCAGTCCCCTCCCTCAGACTCATACAAGCTAATAAGCCTGCTGTATTCCTTCTCGACTATCAGAACAAAACGATATTTGTCGTGGAGTTTTCAGCTCCTGGCGAGACGAATATCGTCAGAAAAGAGAAGGAAAAACGGATAAAATATCGTGATTTTCTCTTTGAACTCCGCAGACTCTATCCAAATCACTCTATCAAGATGGCTGTTCTGATTATTGGAGTCCTTGGTAGAATGATGCCCTCTCTACTCTCGAATCTTAAAATCATACCGGCTTGCCGCACGAAGGCAGAAATCTCAGCCGGACAGATGTAGAAGGCTATTATTCTTGACTCATTGCGCTTGCTCAGGGCACATGATTCTCGGACCCACTGATCAATTAATTCACGGTGTGGAGAGTGGTCGTTGGTTGATAATGCTGGTGCGCCCTCCCGAATCGAAACTTCGAGGAATAGGGCCTGACCAGCACATACTTCGGTGAAATATAATAATAATATTAATAATATTCTTTATTGTCATTGAGAATAAATCTTGTGGACAAAGCTTGTAAGAAATAAATACAAATGTAAGTATGGAAATATAAAATGTGAATATAAAAACACCTATAAAAAAGTAAAATTAGAACATATACTATAGTTCAACTCCGAAATTTCAAAATATTATCAACACTTATATAATAGACATAAACATATATACTTATATATAATATTACATAAATAAACACACCCATTGCGCCAGAAAATCCAAACAAGAATATAAACAAAAATCTTCTATAACCCATATTCAAATATGCACATTTTGTCACGTAAATTTATCATTATAGAACTCTTGCAAATTATGATAGGGTCTATCAGCCAAAAATGTTTTTACTTTTATTCTAAACATTTTGTTGGTCAAATTGCCTGTCTTATATCTGAGGCAAGTGATTAAACGTCTTGACCCCATTGTAATAAAGAGAATTCCTGATCAAATTTATTAAAGGAATTGGCAATTTGAACGCAGTGGAACAGGTTCTATAAAAATGGCATTCTAGGTCATTTTATTTCCATGTTAAGAAAACGGACCAAGAATGAACAAAAAAAATATGTTTATCGGTATTTCAATCAAAACTCATTTTTTCAGAGATTTTGCCTGATGCACTCAAAACTAGATGTGAAAAATGCAATGAGAAACAAAAAGAAGGTGCTAGAAAGATGATACACTACCTTATTAAGGAAAAAAGAGCATGGTGGAACGAACTGGAAGCAGTTTACGATCCCGAGGGTACCTACAGAAAAACATATGCCGATGAACTGAAGAAAGAAGGAATCGACCTTAATTAAATCGAAAATATTCTGGATCTTACCAAATGGATATTAAAATATAACTGAAACTACTAACCAATTATTATTTAATTCCTATTAACGTTCATATTCTATTTTATTAAATTACTGTTAATAATGAAAATGCAGCCAAGAATTTGCTTCCCATTTGCATACCTCATAAATTTATCTGGCGAAAACAGGGTTCACCCAATTCACAAGAATATATAAGGTAAAGGAAATACTTTTGTCTACTTCAATTTTTATTTTTTACGACCGCTTTCGGTTTATTAAACCATTTTCTAGTAAGGAGTTTACTTTTCCGGATATTCCATTTACATGCAATTATGTTTCGACTTTTCGCTGTTTTTCATTGTGTAAATCACATGCTATTGCTTTCCAGGTTGAAGCAATGTGGCATGCTATTAAATCTTATGAAATCATATTTAAGTAACAGTGAAGTATAGTCATTAGGAACATTCAAAGAAACTCTTTGAACATTGAACACGGGATCCCCAGTGCTCAATTTTGAGACCATTGTTATTTCTGTTATATGCGAATGATTCAACTCTATAATTTACGCAAATGCATATGTTGTATTATATGGCGATGACACTAAGATAAGGTAAATTGAATGAAGGAAGTAATGAACACTTCAGAAAAAAATACTAAAAAGTAATCAAATATGGCAAAAATCATCTTTCATACAGGTAGGAATTACCACAACTCGGAATTATTGATGAGTTAAACTCTTGAGACACAATGGGATCCTCATATTAATATGTTCTACAATCAACTTAAATCTTTATCAAACCCTTTTTGCCAATATCAACTGCCACTTGCGATATACAAAATTTTTTGATTATAGTTCATAAAATATCAATTTTGTGTATAGGGGCAAGTATGAGTTCTTTATCCAAATTGAAAATTAAAAAGTATTGCATTTGAAAATGTTGAACTATTACTGTTTGGAAATGTATGAAACTTGAATGTTTTTATTCGATTGATGTAGATGCATGGATGAACATATTCTTCAAATTAGCCTTTTTTGGCCATTACGCTATGGATATGAAAAAAAAAATAAAAAAAAACACTTTTTTGTGGGATTCTCACTAAACAGGCCAAATCTATCATATATCAAAAAAATCTTCGGAAAGGTTAAATAATATAGATATGTGTGGCGAAGATATTTTCCAGGTTTTTTGACCGTGGTCTGTAGATTCTTATTCATGATATTTCGTCTACAACTGCGGTTGACATTATCAAGGTAACGATGTCCAATGCTCAAGTTGTTCGCTAACGCAGAAATTACAATGTTGAAATTTGTCTCTGGTTTAAAATCATCATTGGTGATCGTGACTTCCTTTCTGTCAATTGGATTGAATGACCTTGCTTGTGTACAATTGAGGAAAGGTAGTCAGATTTCATTAATGTGCATTGCCTCTTCCTTTCTATCTAAAGTATCTTTATATTTCTGAATTTTTATTGCCTCTCTATTTATTCTTAGAGAAGGAGATATTAAGAGCAGATAGTTGTTGGTTCACAAATGGATCAAAAACACCATAAGGTTCTGGTGGAGGTATTTTCAGTCGCAGACCCAGGACAGAGATATCAACCTGCCTAGGAACGTATGCAACTGTATTTGGAGCATAAATTTACGTTTTTGAATTGTGCCCGAAGAGATTGGTAAAATCTCACATTATACACCTCATACAGGAGTCACAAGTCTGGTCTGAATTCCTTATTATACTGGCCTAAAAGGCAGTGAGACTGCTGACTCCCTTGCAAAATATGGTGCTGCAAGCAGTTTTATCGGACCAGAACCTGTCATTGGCATCGCTTTATGCTTTGCCAAACAGCTGGTTGGCAAGAAGAACTTCTGGCAGAATGAACTGCGATGTCTAACAGCTTCGTTAAGAAGCTGGGTATATTTAGTCGAGTTTGAATAGGTGTGAGCCACAGTAAACCCTTTCGGGTTGCGTTGGAGGATCGAATAGGCTCACTCTCTTTGGACCTAACCTTACCTAACCTATATTCTTAGAGCAAGCGGCCGTGAAACCATATGTTTGGCTGCGTTGTGTTGATGATACGTTCATGGTATGGCAAGATAGTGAAGATACACTAAGCGATTGTCTATTGATTGGTACTCTCCCTCAAGCTAAAAATATAATTCATAATGGAACGACAAACTCAAGAAAACATAGTCTTCTTGGATATTCTCATGAGCAGACGTGAAGATGCGACACTGGGCATTGAGTGTATAGGAAACCAACACACATATACAGGTACCTGAATGAAAACTCTAACCAGCAGCTACTTACTACAAAAGAGAGAGGTAATTTGAACCTTGTTTGAGGAGGCTCGACGCACCTGTGAACCTGAATCTCCTAAGGGAACTCGATCACCTAACAAATGGACTATGCGACTCAGGAGAGATATTCACTGAGATATTCACTGAGCAGTTTACAAAACCGAAACAAGTTTATCCTCTTACTCAAGCATTTTTATACCGACTAAATTCTATATTTGATGGTATCGGCCGATCCTAATAAAAGCCCAGAACGTATTCGAAAAACGTTTTATTTTGAGATTTTCACTGAATAGTTTTACAAAAACGCAACACGTGTAGTGTTTTTGAATACACTAGATTCTACTTGGTATGAGCTTTGTACAATAACATTTTCAATCATTTAGGACTAATTATTTCACCAGAGTTCAAGTGAAAACTAACTGAAGCTGACAAAATGTCTTCAGTTGATTGTTTGAATAACTGAGAAGACATTCCTTTCTAGTTTCCTCATATCTTTTGTATATTTTCATTTACTTATATCATATGATTGTGCATCACTAACTAAAATTGCTTACGCATCAAAGCTGATTGATTTTCATCTCATAATTCGTTTTTCTTTAATTTCTTCTGCCATTCTTCAAAACAATTATTTTAATTTATTTTAAATGACTATCGAGCAGACAAATTTCAGTCATAATGTTTCTTACGTCCTTATTACAATTTGATGTTAGTTAAATCACCTCATGTGAATTTCTCCAAACTTGTAACTTACATATATAAAGGAAAAATAGAAGGTACAAACGATATAATTATTACAGTTTTTGTGAAATAGATACTCAAAATGAAGGTACTAATAATTCTTGCGTCATTGAGTTTCTGCCTTGCATACACACCAACATACGACAAAATAAATGTAGAACAAATTCTCAAAAACCGCAGGTTACTGAAGAGATATGTGGACTGTCTTCTGGGGGTACCGAGAACTTGCAACAGAGAGGGACAAATGTTGAAAGGTAACTGTTTTATTTTGTTTCATAATGCAGTTGTTATTTTTATTTTATGATCGGAAAATAGCAATAGCTATTACTTCACGGAAGAGTATTATAAGATGCAATAAATCAACGATAAAAATAAAATGAAAACAACAATGAAAATTAATTGGCGCTCCGGGGCGACTTCACTGATTCAAGTGGCGCATTTGCTTTTTCAGCTGCAG
>WOGN01004164.1:0-14420 GCA_015342105.1 Leptinotarsa texana
CACGTTAACCAACTCAGGTGCTGTGATTGTCGGTTGTCTTCTTGCGGTTAAGACCAAAAATCGGTCTTGAACTGCAGTTGTAGCGCGTCCTCGCCCTTGATGTTGTTCGGCTGGACTGACAGTTTCACGAAAACGCCGCCACAATCGACTGATAACACTTTGTGAAACCCCCAAACGAAGAGCTATATCATTTTGTCGCATGCCACGTTGAAGAAGCCATACAGCTCTATTCATCTCAGCCAATGGTAAAATATTAGTTACCATTTTTGCAGGCTTTGTTCAACCCATAGAAATCTACAGGATGTACCAATTTAATCGAAATTAATCGACCTCATGCATTTATTTTTATGATATTTAGTATGTTATAAAAATATCCCTAGTCTATTCCGATTTGTATGAATAGGTACCTACAAATGAGAAAAAACTTTCTGAAAACTCTATTTTACATAGGGAGAAGTGGAAGTTGCTATTGTGTAATTTAAATTAAAAAAGAATAATCAAATATTACTGAAACATCCTGAAATATAAAATAAAATTTGATTTCTCAGTATGAAGTTAACGTCTACGATTCAAAAACTACAACATAAAATACAGGTCCGTAATTAAAAATTTAAAGTAGGCAGGGAGTAGGCAAATTGAGGCCCCGGCGTCAAGTCACATCAAATTCCTGAAAATATCTCCAAAATGAGAGCCAAAACGTCGAATACAAAACTCCAGACGAGGTTCAATCCACGTTTAAAATACTTTTAGCTTGAAAAGATCCAACACGCGTTACAAAATGATCTCCGTCATAGCTCTTTTCACTTGGATCTTTGCTTTTGGGGTATACTGTATGAAGTAAATAAAACATTTTGGCTAAGTGCATCGTTTGATGACTTTCCATTTTCTCCAAATTTATAACCTCCATTCTTCATGGTTAGTATTATCAACAGATATTTCAATTTGGTTTACTTCTCTCAGCGTTTTATTGCATAGACACACTATAAATTACATAACGTCCATTCATTGAACAGCAGTGACTAATAGCTTATCAGTTTGAATGAATTTGCAATCAGATACAGGCTGCCAGAGAAAGGAAATGGATTATGATTTAATTATCGCAATAGGTATATGACGAAACATCAATAAATCACATGATGCTCTGAATCGTTTTTGATCGTGCACATATGTCAGCCGTATGAACCATGTAGAATCGAGCACATTCAATTATAGCTAATCCGTTTGAACTACTCTATCCATGATATAGTTCAATATCCATCGATTTCACCATACCGATTCATTTTGAAAGCGAAACATATGACTGCTCTCAATACGAAAACATATTACTGCTTTTGATGGTTATTTCTAGACACTGTGAATTATAATGAGAACAATTTTTTTTTATGTTTGCTTACATTGTTCGTCTTTAAGTTTGTGTTCAAGTTGAAAATTTCTTGAAATCATTCACGTGATTAGGACGATTACTTTCATAACAATTCCCTTCAACAGGTTATCAATAAATTTCATCACACGAAATACTCATCTCCTGTTACAGGTCAGGAAAAGTAAACAACAAACTTGAAATTAATTGGCAAGAAAATTTCAGTGATTATTTTGTTTTCAATATAGTATTTCCAATCTTCAGTGATCTACTTCCAATTTTCTGTTTTGCAAATTCAAAATATTGGCTACTGAGCTGAACTTATTGTCCATAAAATGTTTTTTCTTATTTTGATTGATGACAATGGAATAACAATCAAATTCAGACTTTTCAGAAAGTCATATCAAATGAATTATAATCCCCAATTTCTGATATTTTTGGTGCAAACCTCACCTGAAATTGAGTTCTGTGATTACATACTAGATAAATACATGACTCTAGTTAGTATTGTTGAATCGACTGAAATTTTGATATGACACCGACCAAAACTAAACAAAAGAAAGACCTTGTGAATGAGACTCGCGAAATTAGTTCATTACGCTCAGAAATAGTTATTTTTGCATGACCTGGAATTGTGCACTCGCTATATCGATTATTTGTTGATTATGTGATTTGAAAATTATAAACTAGTAAAAGCTCAGTATTTTGAAAGGCTGGTGACAATATACGGATATACAAAATCAGCAAACTCGATCTCAGCAGAAAATTTTCCAAATTACTTTTTTGAAGAACAGTGCGAATATACTTTTTCAAATATTTCACAAGGCCCACACATTCAATATTTTTTTTGAAATCCTACCGTCAGTTTTAATTTTTTCTTTCGTTATTGAGGGGACAGTTCATCAGAACGTGAAGTGACATATTTTTTATCTTGGAATTTCTAAAAGGATGCTTTTTATTATTAGAAATTTAACATAAATTTTTTCAGTAGTAACAACCATTTTATGAAAAATAAGAAAAATAAATTTGTAGAACGGTTTCACTGAAAATTGAAAGAAAAATTCAAAATTATTGGGAACATTCTAGGTAGCAGCCATCACACCACTCTCCTCAGCAATCTACGGTATTGACCAGATGAAAAAATAACATAATCATTGGGCCTAGCGTAACCTGAGTAAATATGTGAACACTACGCCCAACGATTCATCTGATCAATACCTTATATTATATATATAGAGTGGTGTGATGACTGCTACCTAGGACCGAATTGATTTTTAGTTTTGAGTATCTTTTTCGATAAAGCCGTTTATTAGACTTTTTTTTACTTATTTTATTTTCAAGTATTCAGTTTATAATTTGTATCCAACCTAATGCCACACAGTTTTCGGCACGTTATAACCTTTTACCTTAACTTCGGTAGTGTATCAGTAACGTATCATTTTTAGCCACCCCAGCGCCCAACGCCTCGACACGACACTAAATCTTGACTAGTGTGGGAGATCTCTGCTTGTATATAGATTCTGAGTTTTTTGTTATGGTTGTATTGGATTTGCCTTTTTTCTATAGTGTACTACAGTACTATTCAAGCCCTGTCATTTGATATCCATATTGAGGTAGTTGTTAGAAAATATGTAATCTGTCATTACGTAGCTTCAGCCATTTTGGATTCACAATGATGCAGAATTTATCAAATTGTATCGTTATCGAAACTAAATGTGTGTAGCAAATATTAAATTAGTCTGTCAACAGGAAGGGTGTCAAACTTCAATTACTAAATTTGACCAAAACAAACAAAAAGGGCAAGCTAAATAAAACCGTTTGAAAAACTTCCTTCTGATTATTTTCTAGTTCTAAAACCTAGTTACAATTGAAATATCCATGCGTTTTTTCAATTCAAATGACATCTATCATTTTTGTAATTTAACTTTTGCACTTCTCCCTCATTTCACACAGATTTTTGCGATTTCTATTCTGAATATTTCTCAACTATTTACCTGTATTCATATTTTTTGAAGGAATTCAGAACAATTATATATTTTCAAATTTTGTAATATGACGGTTTATTTAGAAGTTTTCAATACTTTTTGTATATAGATAGAGATATAAAGATTTTTCTAAAAAATACTAGTACACTAAAAAATACTAAATAAAAAATTATTTCAATCCAAACAAGATTTTTAGGACACTGACCAATTCAAATAAACTTATGTACCGTCATCGTGATATAAATAGATTCTTCTCTTTCATGACATAAAGTCTTAATATTATGTAATATTATCCAAAAAGGCGCTGACGAAGCGATCTGACAAGTGTTTCATTCCGAAACTTCCAGATCCATCATTTTCGAAATATGAACTGGATAGGAAATATTAATTTTGTTTAATACGATTGATATGAAAGCAGTTATTTCGAAATTACTCTTTCATTCGTGTAACTGAATGTCAATAAAAGTAGTTGTTTTGGGATGGCTTTTTCTTGGAGTTTGTATCTGAAAGTAACTTCTGTGTGTGATCTATAATTCTTTGTAGAGAGTTCATTTTGTACGTGGTATCTTTCTTCCTTACTTCAAAAGTTCCTTGTATTCTTTATATGAAGATATATAAGTTAGAGCCATTTTTTTTCAGAAAAACTAGCGTCATTCTAAAAATTCATCTCATTCACTCGACAGAATCTAGTTATTCTGAATATCATACGAAATCAAAAAGTTTATATTTTTCAATATCACAAAATTTTGGTTTGAATTCGAAAGAAAACTGATGAATCAATATTGCCAATTTTCAGTTTCTCATAGTTCTGACATTTGTACCCTTCAGAGATTATTTTTCAGTCTTCATGTTCACATAATATCACTCGATAGTTGATATCATCAGTAAGGACATTTTCAAACTTATACGTTAATGTATACTTATACATTAATGTATAAGTTTGAAAATGTTCTTATAGGCCGAAACTGCAGTAACGTCAGTTACAAATGAAAGTGGTGAAAAACGTAGTAAGTTTCAATTATATCTTTTCTTCATAATGATTTTTTTTCCGTTTATTCAACTACTGTCTTCATACAACTTTCTTACAGACCGAATGTTCAATCTACAAAAACTGTTTTTGAGATTACTGAAAATACACACCGAAATGTAGTGATTTCCAAAGAGACCCATTTTCTGTGAGCTTTATACGAGCTTTTTTCTCCCTCACGCCCTTTTCAACCGGATTCTCATGCAAATGACATCGATTTATCTGATTCGAAGGGCAAACCGCTAGATAAGAGTTAATTAACGAATACATTGTTGATTGAATCATAAGAGGAATGCGGGCAAATCAATTGCCAGCGAAGCTGGCGGTGACAGCCTCTGTTCTGTAATTCAGGTATCCACACCATAATGGGTTTGTTATCCAGACAACGTCGTGCAAAGCATTCGCTTAGAGGAATGCAGTAACAACTGAGAAATTGTACCGGGTGGAGTTTAGAGGTGTCAAATTCCGAATGAATTGACTTAGGAAAAAGATTGATCTGAACTATTTTCAGAAACGGTAATTGTTTTTTTGGATTATGTCTACATGGGTGGTACCCCTTCGTCGTAGGAAACTTGGTGACGATAATGCGGGGCTCTGCTATGATGTACTTACTTTTGTAATACATATGGTTTTATATATTATTATTGAAAATACCGACCGTTTTTAGTGTAATAAATGCTCATTTCTGATTCATTTATTTTCTGAAATGAATTTAACAGCGGCTGTCACCAGTTGCAGATATCTCTGCATCGAATTTTGAATGTCAAGGCAGGTCCGAAAAAGCTGTAGGGTTCGTGCTGAATGCAGGAGAATCGGTCTTTTCGAAACCTAACTACACCGTGTACCTTTTCGAGATGGGTTTCCTTTTAAATTCCACTCCAGAATGCGGCAGGAGGCTAATACTTAGGCTAAAGGCCTTTATACTACCCTGAAGTGGTGCGAGTCTCGCTCGAATAGTGAACTATTAAAAACAACAAGCTTCAAATTAGGTTTATATTACAAAACCAATAAAAAGAATAAATGGGTATGTTCATAGAAAGAACTGTATACAAATATAACATAAAAGTTCAACAAAACAATGAGCAATAGCTGATTGTCAAACAAAAATTATCTCTTCACCAACTTGTGAAATGTTATATATTCTCTCATAAGGTAGAATTACAACTTACACGAAAACCTAAATGACTCTATTCGAGTTTTGCGGAAATTCTGAAATGATTATTTGTGTATTAGGAATCACACGTTGAAAGATAAGACCTTGTTAGTCCTTAACTCGCACAAGTTTTTCAACTTTTCAGAGTTGTCGTTTGTATGGAGGCGACAGCTGATTATCGGAAAAACATATTTTTTTTAAACAGAATTGCCTGGCTTCAAACCCGTGAGTACTATTTGTTGATATATTTAAACATATGAAAGGAATGTAGTGTAATTAATTACCTTTCTCATATCGTCCCCAAGACCCACCAATAATAAGACAATTATTACAAAATGAAAATGATATCCTCTCTCTCTCTCTAAACCGACATGGGGGTTGAAAAAATCAAATTGACCCACGATACTATAATGGATTCTGGTCTCCCTCTCTGGTACGATATCCGTGTAAAATACAAATCCGTTCTAAGTGTCACTTCTCTATCGTTATGCATTTTCGCGACCTACTTTCAGATCGCAACTGTCCCCCAATTAACTTTTGCAACTTCATTCTCGCAAAATCCCCTCTAGCAAAATCTCTTTTCGCAAAATCCTTTTTCACAACTCTCTTTCGCTATTGACTTTCGCGACGGTTTCGCGACCCTCTTCTTCAACTGTCCGATCGCCACCGTCCCAAGTAACCGACTCCCTAGTATTCCCAAGTCCGAAAAACTGTTCCTAACACTCCTTCCTTGTACCGTCTCCTGATTGGTCTGATCTCTGGTTGATAGTCTCGAATTTTCCCATAACCCTTCTTACACAAGACCTACATCTTCCATTCATCAAAGTCATTGGTCAGTTTTCATTTTGAATATATTTTTGAGCCCACCTATTTAGATATGACCGAACTTCCTGTCCATGAAGCTGAAATGTAAACGCATTGCTTGCATTTTCGCGTTCCCAGTATTTCAATTTATCAGCAGGATATGTTTGTTTAGTCTACTTTGAAAGAAACATAACCATTCATGATGTCGCCAAAAATCACCAACCATATATTAAATTCAACGCTTACTTTGTTGGACAAACGATATCGCAAAACCGGGTGACCGACCCCGATCGTTATGAATACGATATTTTTCGTTAACTATCACAATATAGTAATTATTACATATTCCCTACCAATTCGCGGAACCCAGCATAGACAATGTGTTACCCAAATTATTGGACTCCGATTCACAAAGGAGATGAACATCAACTCAGCGATTCCAACATCGGATCGGAACTCCTGAGCCCGTTAGCCAAATTATATGTTACCCATGATGAACGCCAACTTAACGATTCCAATGGTCCTTTCTGTAAAATCGGATCAAATCCTGAGCTTGTTAGCGTGTTAACAAACCTACGAAATTAGATGGTGGGACTACGGAACGACTTTCCGCTTCCTCAATTGCAGGTAATATCATTAATCTGGGCTACACCCCACTCTTTAACAGCGAAAGGTGAATCTGCAAAACAACAAACGGTCACGCTGAAACGATGATGCACCCAACCACAAACCAAAGAGACGTGCATGGCTGAGTCTGATATATCATCAGTAAAAGCTGATTCACGAATACCTCCATAAGGGAAAGTTGCTACGATTATTGAAGTGAAAGTTTTACACCATGGACATTCAACAACCTCAATATCTAGTAATCTACGGGAGTCTCATCAGTATACCATAGTAATTGTCGTTGAGGATTTTCCAGAAGACGATTCACAGACTCGATTCCAGAGCTGCACAGTCTTCACGAAGAAAAGTAAAACCAAGTCAGATACATAAGTGGTCTTTCGAGTTTTCAATAAGAACAACCCTGTGGAAGATGTCTGCTTCACGTTCAGTAATTTCAAGAAGAAGTGAAAGGATGAAGGCAAAATCTAACATCTAGGTCAAACTATTTGATCTTCCTCTTGAAGATGATCACTTGGTAAACAGAATACGTGTCGAGGTGTTAAAATAACGGTATTGGAAAAAAAATTCAGTAATATTCATCTTTTCTCTTATAATGTATTATATTGCTCCAGCGAGTTGAAACATAACTTCAACGACAGTCCAATTGTTCAGCTTGTGTAAGCCGTGAGTGATACAACTAACAGACATTTCTGAAGAATGACATTGAAGAGAGAAATGACTCAAAATATATATTCGTGCCACTGACACCATGTCAACGGTAATTAAGAATACGACAAGATGATTCGGCGTACAGCTGCAATAAATATCTGTTGTTGACGATAAATAGCAACACCATCCGTAGAGAAAAAATGCTCAAACGTAATTGTTTCTTCAACTGATTTTATTTATTCAAAGCCAGACTTGAAAGCCAGAGATTCATTATGATTAGATTTCAATTAGACATTCACGGTTCGGCATCAATACGTTCAGAATGAAAATCCATCTCAAGCGTGTGCGATGAAAATGAAATGATGGAAAGTGATCCAGTTCATATGAATAGAGATTCCTGAAAAAGACTAGGATTGAATTAACAAATACGTGAAATTATGGCGGAGGAGTGGGGCTTCAAAATTTGAAAACAAATATAAACCGCAAGTGAAGATAGTTATCAGTGAATTGAATTTACGCTCAAGCGAAATTATAACGAAGTAGTAGGTTATTGAGATCCAAAAACGAATATAATGGGTATTATATTTCTGAATTTGATAGTAATTGCTGAATAATAGCCTCCTTATATATGGAGATAAAGAAATGTAATATGGTGATTATATTCCTATGTCTTGCGTTATCAAGATACACAAATCATTATCCGATTATGACTGAGTCTGTGTGATAATTGATTACCGCTTGAACTCAATATCTTCAACACAGATACAGGCAACTACTGTACATAATGTAAGGGAAGCTGTAGGCTACTACTACCTGGAAACAGAAACTCTATTATACAATTGTAAATAATGGTCCTCTGCTCGGATATTTGACAAAGTGATTTTTTGTGTTTCGTTTCAGTTTTCAGTTCTGAATTGAATACAAAAGTCAAGAAGTATTTGATATTTTCTGATATTGCTTATCATTGTAGAACCAAAAATGTTACAAGGTTGGATACTACAGAAATGGAAAAATTGTTCAACAACTACCAAGTAGAGTTTGATGCTAGAATACCCATGCTCATATTTTCTATAATGAGTTGGATGCTAAGATACTGTATACAATACGTAATAATGTCAAATATCACTTACATTTATGGCGATTAGTGCAAACATTATTTTTTGCAAAAAAAATCAAATTTTTCTCATCAACATTTCAGATTATGGAGAAAGTGAAAATCGTCAGGAAAGTCGATAGTATATACGAGGTTTTGTCCGAAGTATGAGCTGAGGCTGCAATTTTTGTATTGAAGCAGTTTTTGCTCCCCAGTCAAACGTTACTAGCAACTTCTATGGTCTATAACAGCGAAGAAATGCTACGGAAAATTTCAAGAAAAGTGTTTTAGTGACTCAGCCAGATTGATTTTCCTGAGCATGACGTATGTTAAAGTACGCAGTAAAAATAATCGTCTATTGCTTCATACTTCAACTTTAAACGCTTTTAGAACTATTTCATTCGAAAAACAGTATTTTATTCTGCACAGAAGCCTCTTTCTATCAGTGATACAAAAAAAAATTGCAAATGTAGACAATCATAAGATTTCCGGTATAATAATAGTGTTGCTTAAGGACCTCTGAGGTTTTTAGCTGACGTTGGACTCTCTTTGAAGGTTTTTATTATATTGTTATATTGAATGTTGTCTTTTTGTTGTTTTTCCACAGAATTGTCTGAAACCGGTTTTTCAACCTAATAGGAAATCTTTTCCGTCATCGGGCCTATCTGGTGTTATTTTGGATTCTTGGCGTTCCATGGTCGTTCTCAGCTCTTTGAAGGCATTCATCAAGGGATCAAAGTTTTCAAAAAAATCTCATATCCATGGATGCCTAGGATCATTACAACTGACGTTTCAGTCACCCCCTTTTTGACGTGGTGGGTTTTTGGAGGTTTTTTCTTTGATCATTAGCCTGAGGTGGCGATGTCAATAACTTCTCGAACCACCTTGGGAGCATCATGGCTATTCGCAATCCACCATCTATATAAATGACGTTGCAAATCATCTCAATTCCAACTGAATGAATTCTCTCGATAAAAATATTCGGTAGGATGGGGACCAATCTCATCCTTTCGATCATCAGTCATGATGACTGTAGTTTCTTGGGATTACTATTCTGTTGTGAATAACATTTCTGGCAAGAGACATTCAAGAAGTGATATCAGTTTGTTCAGTTCCTCTTCATAGTCAAAAAATTAAAAAATATAGATTTGACTCAATCATCTCCGTGTTTCATACAAATTAAAGCGGTCATGGTATCAAATTTATTGTTTTCAGATAGTTATATAATATACGTGGAATATTTTGGTTCGGAATTGATTTTGAACAGGTACTGAATATATATTTTGTCACGTTATATGTAACCATCAGTATTTGCGATACGTTTGGATGAAGATTTGAAGTTTGTATCTAGTCCGCAACTATGCTATGTAATCACGTTGAATGTATATTTGCATAGGGAATCATTATAGTACAGGAAAATCGAAAGAAATGTATTCTATTCATTGAACATTCGTTTTATCGAAATATCGACTTCACTCATCATTACAACTTACAGGTCCGGATTTTGCTGCTGAATTGCATGTCATGGCATTTCATCAAACTTCACTTCGAGGAACTGCATTCAAAACAGTTCAATAAAATATAAATCGAGGACTCAATCAATCAAGTTATCGATGTTCAAAATGGTATGCTACAAAAAAAAAAGTGAGAGGTCGAAAAGTTGAAAAAGCATGTATTGGAAGTTATACTGGAAAAATAATTCACAAAATAACAATGAAATATTACTTTTTGGAGGATTTATTTCCAAAACAGTCAATTATCAATTGTCTATTCATAATAAAACAATTTCATTTCTTGAAATAATAATCGATAGTGAAATTAGCAATTAATTCCAACATAGATTTTCGAAGATGTTTCATGTTGCTGCTGATCAAAAACGTTAGATATTTCTTGAAGATTTGATTCCATAATTTTATCAGATATTTTAATTTATTTGGAAGAAGATGGACGATTGAATATTTTGATAGAAATCTAAATTTTATCATTTAAACCATCTTCCATATATGCTCCTGCTACGGAGGCAGATTTTCAGCCACCGTGACGTTTTATGGATGTAGTTTTGCCCCCTGCATTGACTGAAACAGTGACCTGTGTAGCTCTTAAACATGTTTTTATAAGCCATTTTACACTCCAGCTGAGACTTTGTCCAATTTCATTCATCATTACATGTTGGTTAATACATTTCCCTCTCGAATATTTGAAAAATTATTTCCAGCGCTTTGTATGAGGTGACCATAGAATATCTCAATATGCTGCGAATTAGAAATAGAACAGATAACGTTCCTTTGCAAAAGGTATTCGTATCAAGTATTTTATCGATCGATGTAGATTCAGCATATTCACTGACATCAATAGCTATAAATATATAATGGTAATAATGATAATTTAATTTTCCATCACATACTACAGTTGAAAATATGTCTTATAATATAATAATTCTTCACAGCGACAAGCACCGCTGATACCCAGAATTAAAACACTCTACAATAAAAAAATATTGAAATTACTGCTAATCTTACGGAACTATCATTATATCTGTAGAGTTGATTCGTTCTCAACATCTTGAATAAATTTATTGATATCATCCCTTGATTTAACTTTATATTTCTTTCCTCGGTATCCGATGCTTTCGTTCTTAATGGGCGTGATTGATTTATAATTTTTCTCAAAATAGCATATAAGCACACTTTCAGATTTCATTTTACATGTTTTGCCGATAATATATTAGATAGTATTGTATTTGCTTTCTGAAATATATCTAATGGAGTATCACTACCATCATTATAAATATCATCCATCTCCTTGAAAATAACTTGAAATTGAAGCAACTACTAGCAAATACTGTCAAACAATCAAACACGCGGCATGCCAACAAACCATTTCTATAGTAACGACACAGAAAAACCACTGGATGTTGTGAAATTGTATTGATAACATTAAGGAGGAAATGTATGAAAAAAAGAGCTATAATTCAGTTAGCTTGGCTTAATTTTTCCGGACAGGAAAAATTTTTGAATACGATTTTACTGGAAATATGGGACGATATTTTCAAGACAACGGTCGTTTAAAAGCGATAACTTATCGAGACGAAAATACACGTCAAAATGTATTGGAAGTATTAATTTTCTATATATTTTAGACGATGTGAATTCACATTCACAGTTTTACAATAAATGTTATTCGTATTTTGTGCATAACATTTGTGTTTTCATTGCACATTCAAGATAGTTTTTGGCCGCGACTTGCGATCTCGGCAGGGACTTTCATGTGAAAAAACCCAAATTTTACGCACTCAATACAATATATTCAAAATTTAAAAAAATATATATAAAAATTAAATGTATCATCTTTACCTCCAATCGATTTCCTGGAGTCTTTGAAGTCCACTAGGTACTCGTTAGGATAACAAGAGGATTATTCCGAATTCTTGGGGTTCTTGTTAAATACTCTTCCATACAGTCTACCTCGACTTGTGTTTTTGAATGCTCTGCTGAAAAAATCATCACTTGTTCATTTTATAGTAAATGTTCAAGAAGTAGCGAAAACGTATGTGAATTTCTGAAACTTCAACTATCGTTTCCTGATATGACTAATAACCAGTCCGAGCAGAGCTTTTTGTTAAATCATCTGAAAATGGAACTTTCAACAGGTAATGATCGACCTATTGCCAAACATGCACCAAACTTGCAAACTGTTATAAGAAAACAAGTATGTCTGAGGCACCAGACAATCTAATAATAACATGACTCGACCTCTGACGGAAGCACCAAACTCTTACGAAGGTTCGAAATTGATGAACACTTCAATCTAGCAGACCCCTATTATAATCTTCATGCAGTCATTGTTCACTGTGCTTCTGGCGTTGAATCTGGTCATTATTATGCCTTGGCCAAAGACGAAACGGACTGGTTTAACTTTAAGAATAGTCATGTCACTAACTGTTCTGGCGATGTACTGAATTTATTGGAGCCTCTGGACACACCCTGAATTTTGTTTTATGAGAGAAGACATTGGCAAATCAAGATCTTCAGATGATATGGTGCTGCAGATTTTTCCGGGTTTTCCTGCAGCTGAAAAAGCAAATGCGCCACTGGAATCAATGAAGTCGCCCCGGAGCGCCAATTAATTTTTATTGTTGCTTTTTTATTTTTATCGTTGTTAGGGTTAAAAAATAAAACTTCGCTTAGATGGCCATGACTTCAAATCTATATGTATTTTTTAATGCTGAACCACTTTTCTAAATAACATTTTCCGAGATTTTTCAAAATGAGAGTACTCTTGTCTCAAAATCAAATATTTGAAAGTTCCTCGTAAATTACGCGTGTTTTACTGTATTGCGTTGGTGTATGTTTAGTTTTAGGGGATGCACAAACTTTTATCGAGAATAATTTTTGTTGAAAAACCCTGAATAAATGATAAGTTTCCGATATGGGGCACACTTTCGGGATGACACTGACGCTGACCTTTAATTAGAACTATTCAAGATAAACAATCTTATGGTAAGAGAATTATGGCCAAAATTACACAAAACCATTGTGAATTGTAGCATATATGTATGTTATTCTGATGTATAAGCTGTATTTATGTAAATTTCCATCTAAATCCGTTCAGTCGTGAGAAAGCCAAAAACATACATACATACATCTTAACAAAGTTTCACATTCATAATATTAGTATAGTTAATAAAATCGACTTCTATCAATTTTTTTCCTGTATTAGCCTATGAAAATTTCAGCTCAACTGATAGAAGGAGAGTCTCGGATAAATTCAGAACTGAAGGATCCCAAAAGGGCGTTCAAGGAATAGTGGCAGATGAAAAAGAAAGTGGTACATTTGGAAAATATTAAAAGGGCCGCAAACTCATTTTAAAAATATTTAATGTCGGGACCAGAGATTCAAAACAAATTAGTCGTAAATGTGTAGAAGTTTAATAACATGTCGAAGCTTGTATTCGCAACTGACCGCCTTGGGGAGCGTTAAAAAAGGGTTTCTAAGTCAAAAACTAGTATTTGAAGCGTTTCTGGACATCCTAAACGACATTCCACGGTCAATGTTGATTCGAAAAACAAGCTATTTTCGCTGAAAGTCACATGTGATCGAAATATCACTCGCATCCAATACAAGCGCGCATAAATCATCCTCAGTAGTTTCGAAAAATAAAATGAATTTGGCTTATCCATCGGTTTATTTAAAACAAGCGAATACCTGAATCCGAAAACCGACGACTTTCACAACTACTGGCGAAAAGTTTTCTCATCGTGGGCGGATAATCTACTGTTTTACTGACCATGAAAGCTGGCGTTTTTTATTCGCGCATTCGACGCTATAAATAAAGCGATTTTAGTGCCGAATTCGAGTTTTTATCGAAGGGACGTGCCAAAAAGCGACCATCTCGACGTGGGGAAATTTATGATCAGACATAAAGATGACCGGAGTAGATGCGAGGTTGATTACTGGTTGATAAATGGACTGTATTATTTAAATAAAATATCCCAATTTATTCTAATATCATTGCACTTTCGCTGCGACATCCTGTATTTTCACACGTTTTATATTAGCTTCACCTGTATGTACATATGTATGTATGTTTGTATTTATGTTTGGTTGTTTGTAACTCTCAAGCTCGGGATCTGTATTGACAAAATTATCGGCATTATTGCTTGATCTATTCGCGGGCAGATGGCGCTGTACGTAACCTCCTTGATAGGTTGTTCAAAAGAAAA
>WOGN01004165.1:1137-14419 GCA_015342105.1 Leptinotarsa texana
TACAGGCCCATTTAGTCTTTCATCCGTACCTTCCAAAGCAATGAAATCCATCATCGTAGAAGATATGTCAGAATTTTTAACAAATAACGCAATCATACCACCAGAACAACATGGTTTCGTCAAAGGTAGATCAACCACCAGCAATCTACTACAGTACTTGAATGATTGGATGACAGCTTACGATAAGAAAGTACCGACAGATATCGTTCATCTTGACTTTGCCAAGGTTTCGACAGGGTCCCAGTCAGGAGGCTAATGCACAAACTTGACACATACGGTATTCGAGGCCAATTGAAGTTCCCCAGGGATCTGTTCTTGGCCCGATCCTCTTCGTTGTTTATGCAAGTTATCTTGCTCTTCATATAAAGACCAGCGAGTCGTTTCATGCCCATGATACTAAACTGTATGGAAATACCTCAGTCGAACATCGTTCCCTTCAAAAAGACCTCAACTCGATCAGTCAGTGGTGCGAGAATTAGCTTATACCTCTTAACGTCGACAAATGTGTCGTACTTCATCAAAGAAAGAACAATCTACTCCAAACGTACACAATAAGCGGTCAATCGTTACTATAGTATCCTCACATGTAGACTTGGAAGTGACTGTTAAAACTGACTTAACTTGGTCCGAACATATAATATACACATGAAAACTCACAAACACACTGATTTACCTCATCCGCAAAACGTTCCTCCATCTATCATATTCAAGTTCCATAAAACTCTACAAAACCGTCCAATCATGGAGTATGCAGGTCAGTGTGGTGTCCTGTTCTGGTGCGCGATAGAGACTTGTTGGAAAATGTACAGCGTCGAGCCACACGTATGACTTTTGGTGAAAGAAAGAAGGAGGATGGCACAACTGCTAGCTTTTAACCAAAGTCGACTCCTTGGGGACCTCATCATATCATTCCGTATAGCTGAGTATAACTATGCTAATCAGGAAGAACTTTTTGTTTTCAACAATGATTCGCGA
This sequence comes from Leptinotarsa texana, assembly GCA_015342105.1. Classification (NCBI taxonomy): domain Eukaryota; kingdom Metazoa; phylum Arthropoda; class Insecta; order Coleoptera; family Chrysomelidae; genus Leptinotarsa; species Leptinotarsa texana. Next base: position 2,113 of record WOGN01004165.1, read on the forward strand.
TTATGTAGTCACACAGTCAAATCAAAAAAGAAAAAATTCGCAACGAGGCAGAGACAATATTTTTTTGTGAATCGTATTTTCGAAACATGGAATAACTTACCCAACTATGTTATGAATTTCGACTCAGTGAACAGTTAGACATCATAGACATTTGCTTATTTGCTTAATCGCCTTCATGCATATATTCATTATTTTTCTTTCTTTTTGCATGCATTGTATCAACTTAATAATATCCTTCGTTTTTAGGCTTCCATAAGACTTTATCTTCAGCCTTTATTTATATGTAATAATAATAATAATAATAATTTATCCAATTGCATTTTATTATCAATAAACTTTCACTCAAAAACAAAAATCCTACTGGACTTACACAAAAAAGTACTGTTTTGGTACTTCATTACCCAGAGGATATAAATTAATGATGAATCCCTTGCACCCTAATCAATGTTGTTATTAGTAAATTATAATCAGTGTGTCAATTAGAATGGCTACTTCAGTTTTCTCTCTAGTAAAACGAATGAGCGTATAAGTAATTTTTTTTCTCAATGTGTTTGACGCCCACATACACCAGAATTCTTTATTTAGAGATAATACTCTGATGGAAATTTTCGCAAGTGAAAGGAGTTTCAAAATCATGTATATGTAAGTTCGTTAAATTCAAGCTATGGAATGATCAAAACCATATTCGAAAAAAACTGTGCCTGCTAATGATAAAACCACACACTTGCATGAGGAAGAATGGTAAAATAATTTCATTTTATTGAAGAAATTTTGACCCTCTACAAAATAATGGGAGCTTTGAAAGAAAACAAAGTAGGTCTTCACTGATAGGCTTCAAACTCCACTATAATAAAATGAATAAAAACACTTTTGTCTAATTACCACTACTGGATTTTATTTATATGACTGGTTTCGGTCTAAACCCAGTCTAAAACTGAGTAGTTGATGCTACTATACTTGACTGTGAAGTGTTCTCCGCAGTTTGGGTATAATTTACTCATAAGTGTTTTGTGAGTTTTACTTGATATTATCTTTTCTATAGAGTCAAGTATAGTAGCATCAACTACTCATGTAAACTTTCAGAAAATAATCAAAAGTATTTCTCTGAATATGAAATATCAAAAGCTTTCATAAGTAATAATAATTTAGGTGGAACCCGTTTTAATGCAAAACCTAAAAAGAAGCAAAAAAAAGCCAAAATATTTTGATCGAATGCTAAACCTCGTTCCATCTAACTCTACGGGTGGGCTGCTAAATGCATGTTATCATTTTAAAAAATTTTAAAGAATACCAACTGATGCAAGGAATGAAGAGAGTGCCTTCTACAGAATACATACTTTTTGGTGAAACTATAGTTGAAAAGAACCATTGTCATAGTATGTCCAAATCAAGCTCGTTGATGTGGTTGACGAAATGGCACAGAAAAAAATACTATTATTCTACATCTGTCCCTTTATCAATGAGAACTCAATCCCATTGAACTTGTTTTGAAGCGAAAGGTTAGGTTATAAGTTAAAACAAGACAAAAAGATGTAGATCTATGTCAAAATGTATCGAATATATGGAAATTGAACCAGTCATTTGAGGAAATTGTCATAACGTTAATTAGAATTATCAAATGATAACAGACCACAATGTTTTTTTATTCTCAATATTTTAAGAAAGCATATCTATTCATAATTATGTGAATATTCCAAATTGAATCGCTTCAACACAATTGATTATATATGAGTAAATGGATATAATAATCAGTTCCAACAAAATTTTGTTTGTGCACCTCGTTAATTCTCAGCTTGCACAAGTTCCGACTTTTGAGGGTTATTCTTCGTAGGGGGGCAACAAGTGGTTAACGAAAAAACAAATTTCAACGGAAGTAGAAACTTCGCTATTAGGAAACAATATATCATGTTTAATTTGAAAAGGTTATATTTCGTGAAGTGACTTATTTTTGGAAAAGAAAGTTTTTGGCTTTCTTCTACTATATCTCGATATAGAAAAATGTGGCAAGACAGGAAGAAAGTAATCAATTTTAAAAGAAGTAACTTCATACATAGATGTGTAGATCATGCAAAGAAGTAACTTTCAGTATAAAGTTACTTCTTCAAAAATTGGGAACTTCCTTCTTTTTTTTCAGGATTTACACATTTTTCTATATGAAAATGGAGTAGTAGAAAGCCAAAACTTTCTTTCTCAAAATAAGTGACTGCTAAAAATATAACCCTTTCAAATTAAACTAGCTTCCTTTTCGCTGGAATGCAATCAAATAGGTGTATGGTTGTCATTAGGATGTCATCGACGATATAAGTAGATCAAACTCATTCCGTGACATAAAAATTGTAATTTATGAATGAGTACTGTTTTTTCTTCTTATAATGTTATTCAGATTGGTACTGAAAATCCCTAAGAAAAGTGTATTACGGGGAAACATCAGTGTCTACCAGTGAGCATGACACTGTATCATGTAAGTGAAATTTTTACCTTTCATTCAGTATATTGTGTAGAAATCATGTGAATGATATATGATTTGTAATACAAAAAGAGTGTTTTCTGTATAATGTATACAAACGTATTTGTTTTGAAAGAATTTTCATTTCGTGTAATACAGTATTCATGAAGCTGTTCCAGAAAAGCTTTTTCTTCCAGTTTGTGTCTGAAAGTTACTTTTTGGCATGATCTACACATCTATGTATAAAGTTACTCCTTTCAATATTGATTTCAAGATGTATCAAGATGGAGTAATAGAAAGCCAAAAATTTTCTTTCCCAAAAAAGGCTATATAATAAAATGTAAAAAATCAGAACCATAACGATTTAATTCTTTTGAAGAAATATAAACAATGAACATAAAATTATCATGTGATTACCAATTATAAACCGCATCTTCTTCATCAACTCATTTCATCCCAATTTAAAGTCGCCTCATACAAATATTGATATTGGATATGAAATATTCCCAAACTTCCCAAGTTTCAAGCAGGTGCCTATCCTCTTCGAAAAATTGGAAAATTGTAGGCGTCTCCTAAACTCGTGAAGAACTTGTCGAAAATAAACATTGATATTGCTGAAGCATCATCAAACTCGAAATATCAGAAATATCGAGGAATTCAATTTCACCAAAGTTTTCCACATCTTTGGGCAAAGAGAATGATACACAAAGTTTTGATTTAATTTGATATTACAAAGTTTCGTCAAAATACTCCAAATATTGAAGGTGGAATCTGTGCTGTTCTTTCTTTTTCCACCGATCGGCAGTGAATTTGAATCTACAGTGTGGAAAATAGTGCCCTGTGGAACACTTCTGTTCGAACGAACGTTACAAACGTACTGTTGATATTGTTGAATTTTCGAGTTTTTGTTTTCATGTAGAAGGAAGTATATGAAAATATGATGGACAAATTGGTGAAGTTGCAGAAAGAATGATAATTTTGAAAAATGAGAATTGAAAATTTCTTTGTTTTCATACTACTTTCATCCTTCGAGGACATTTTCAATCTGGTGTTTATGAGCTTGAGTGACTGGAGTGTAACAAATAGTCTTGGACAGACAGACTAGACTATTTGATGTATTTGATGTATTCAATCAATTCCTTGGAATGCGATCACAAGTTCCCGAATCTAAACGATACGGAAATGTTACACCAAACTATTACAGTTTATTGTATTTATTTCAAAATAGTCTTGTCGGACGGAGCTGCAGTAACGATAGTTACAAATTGAAGTGTTGCAAAAAATTCCATTTTTCATAAGGATCTTCTACCATGTAGTTAGGGCTACATCCATTATTCAATCAATATCTCATAACTTTCATTGAATTTATCAAAATATTTGGAATATATGATGAAAATGCACTGTTGACTTTCTTAGTACGGGTTTTGTAATGAATCAAGAACCAGAATGAGATTTAACTAAGCCAAAATATATAGTCAGATCTTGTTGATGCAATTATTTATAGAAAAGAAAACTGGTATAACTACAGATACATCCACTATACATATACATATACATCCACAAATCATTATGTCAGACAGAAAATGGTGAAAAACATAGAAAGTTTCATTTTTCTTCTGTTCATTATGATTTCCTACCACGTAGTAACGGCTACATCCATCAATTTATTTTGAAAAGTCACTGATAAAATCTACTTTCGTTTAGGATTCATAAGTAGATCCATTTGTACAGTCCAAAATGAATGCAATAGAATACAACAGAATGTAAAAATGAGGTTTTCTTAACATTTACGACCTCAACTCTTCAAGGCACCCAACCTTTGCTCGACTGCAGTCTGACGAAACAACGCTTTTGCTCAATGATCCTGGGTATAATAACCTGAAATGAAATAATAGTGAAATAAAATACAAGTAAAAATAGAACGATTCAACAAAAAATAAAGAAATAAAATCGAAAATAAAAATAAAAAGTTGAGAGATTCCAAGCCAAGTTATTTCACGACGTTTCGCTTGCTAGTATTTACAATGATCTTCGGGTGAATACTGGACTGATTCCTTCGAGAGATGACTATTTATGGATCGTTCGAGTATTTTCACTAATTGCCGCTTTCCATTGTTTCGGCTTCACTGGTTCAGTGGTAGATCACCATTTAGCGAGAGTTGGCCATTTTTTGCTTGATGATGGGTTTCCATTTGTTGCGTATCTCTACGCTAGCTTAGCTAAAAACGTTGCTGGACAGCATGTATGTGGCTTCCTTGAATTTTCTCCTAAGCCAATGTTCCCCTCTGTATATTATCTCAGTTTGGCACCAGTCAATGTTGTGTTGATGAGTTCAAACATGGTCTGCTATTTCAGATTTGCGGGTTTCCCTCGCTGTGTGTGTTTGTTGTGCTCGGCAATGTGAACATTCAATGGCCTCTTAGTTTCAGCAATAAAGGATTTTCCGCACTCACAGGGAATCTGGTAAATGCAATTCTTGGAATCGCAGTCCGCGTTTGGTGGCCTGATTTTCGTGAGGCTGCTACGGATAGTGTTACCGGATCTGAAGCAGGTTCTGATGTTGTACTTGGAACCAATTCTTCTTATCCTCTCCGATAATCCTCTGATGTAGGGAAGTGAAAGCACTGGTTGTGACGGCATCACTTCCAAAGTCCTTTCTACCACCGCTTTGGAGTAGTCATTCCGTTGAAGATCATTTTTGGTGATGTCTAGTTCCTTCTCGAGGCGGTGTAATAGAGTCTTGATGATTCCTCTTTCAGATGATTGATGGTGGTTGGATTCGTGGTTCAGATACTGTCCCGTGTGAGTGGGTTTTCGGTATATAGTTGTTTCCCACTTAGTGTCGGTCCTCTTCACCAAAATGTCTTAGAATGGCAATTCATTGTGGATTTCCTACTCCATTGTGAAAGTGTTAGAAGGTATCATACTGTAGATGTGTTTCAGGAAGGCGTCTAGTTCAGTATTCCCATGGTTTCTTCATAATATGGTGAAATTCCCTTATATTATTTATGTTATCTCGATAGTTTTTGATTCGTGAAAGATTATGAAATACGTTCATAGTATATAAAATTTTTTACTTTTTTTAGGTCTGCTTCATATTGTCTGATCATACAAACCGTGGAGTACACAATATTCCTTTGCTGCCGACAACACGCTAGTTTTGTTATTCAATTTGGATTTCAGGACATTGGCGGCGAATGCACATCTTCACCGACAGCAGGAGGTTAAATATCTCAATGAGGATCTAGAAGTGATTTAGAATTGGTGTGAAGGTAATCAGATTCCATTCAGTGACACAAAAAAACAGGCAACGGTTTTCTCCATAAAGATAAATGTCTCAGATACGGATATAATAATGTCAGTTCAGACAGTTCCACGTTCTGCTTCGATACATTTTTTTGGGTTGAAATGGACACCAATATGTCTTGATACAATCATGTCGCTTGTATTGCAAAAGCCACTTCCCAAAAGCTTGAAACAGTGTTCCGAACCAGGAAACTATACACACCTCAGCAACTTTTGGTGCTTTATAAAGCTCAGATTAGACCTTCTCTGGAGTATATTTCTCATGTATCGAGCTCCGCCTCTGAGCATTTCCTGAAACTGCTGAATTCCATCCAGAGAAGAGCCAGAGATTTTAGTTGCGAACATCACTTGCATCCTTGATAGCCTGGAACATCGAAGAAGGGTTGGAGATTTTTGTCTCTTCTGTAGATACTTTCATGGGAAGTGTTCAGGGGACTTGGCACATTTGATTCCACCAAGAGCGGTTCATATCAGATATACGCGATGGACTGTGGCTGCTCATCGTTTTGATGTTCAACTCAGAACATCTTGAACTTCACTATTCAAGAACTCTTCCATTTGGAAAACTGCGTTTATGTGGAATAAACTTCCTGGGAACGTTTTTCCAGATAGATTGAATCTTCAGCGATTTGCACAAGCACCGCCCTTAGAGCGCTTCAAAAATTTTCTGTTGTGCTTGTATTTTGTCCTTAAAAAACCCGTATAACTGAAATGCATGCCAACTTCAGCCTCACCTCAGGTTTCATTCTGAATGGAACATGTAGAAGTCTCACTAAAACAACTAACCTTCTGATAATCATCATAGAATAAATCTTCAGGTGAGGATTGTGGTGCTATGCTGGCGAATTCAGCGGAAAGTTATGTAGGTAGCTTTTCAGATCAACAGATGCAGAGCAGAGAATTTTTTGGGTACATAACAGGGGTGCTACACTTTTAATTCGAATACCTCTAAGAAATGAGCAAGAATTAGCCAATATTTGATGAAAATCCACAATAATCAAATAACGGGTGTTATTGTTCAGGCAGGTTCGTTTCGGAGTGCGGCTGAAGAAGATACTGTTCAGAGAAACCAGCGTGGCAGTTTTATGAACTTTGAAGTGAAAATTTAACGACGTTTAATAAAAAAACTAGTTGCCAAAGAGCTGGCATAAAATGAAATGAATCAAAAGAGTTTGGAAATGTGAAAACACATATTTTCATAACACCCTCCACATGAAAAACACCCACCAAAAGCAATCTACAGGTAATTTTCCAAGTTCGTAGCTACTCGTCAATTTTATTAGCCGCTGAAAAATGGCATGATGTTTACCGAATTCGAGGTTCAATTATCATAAATTGTTTATTCCATTTCCAACGATTATACCCCAGAAAGCGATTTATATTTCAGTCTCCATCACAAATCGCTTTTCGTACGTGCTCACAATCTGATCCTATGGAATCTGTCTATCAGTATTCATAATCATGATTATGCATATCATAATAACAAGGAAATTATATTTCAGACCGTACGAGCGCAACTGACATACTCTACAATTCCACATAACTGATCCTGATCGCTAGAAAGGTCTCATTTCTACATTACAGTTTGATTTTGATATTATTGCTTTTGACATGGGATTTTTATCAATGCGTTTTCTGCATCGTCTCTATTTCAAAAACACAGATAATTTTTGAATGTGTCCTGAAAACATTCTACACTTCTCCAATAGTTATATAAACAGAAAAATACTGTGGATAGTTTATTGAAAACAAATTAAAATGATCTAGAAATCTCCAGAAAATGAAGCAGAGGTAATTTCCCCATAAAGTTTCACAAATGTGTCATCAATTTGAAGAAACACCGAGTAAAAATGATTGTTTTTATCAAGAAATGAATACTACTATCTAAAAAAATATACCCACTGTAACCTACAAGGATTTTCCATAGTATACATCAATTGAATCCCGAACAAAGGGGTCCAATTTTTCAACAATGCTAATTTGTTGATTCTGTAAATCATCTTTCAGGTCAGATTGTAAGGGTGAAACTCCACCAAACACTGAAAACTTGATTTGGTTCACGGTCGGGCAAACATATAGTATATGTAAAGAAAATACTTTTTCGTGTTATTATTACCATTTCAAAAACCAATAGACATATCAGATACATTAAAAAAATTAAAAACATTGCAACAACCAAAGTTTCGAGACATCAACATAGAACGATATGAAACAAACGAATGGCTTTATCTATGATTACGATAAGGTGGTGTCTGATTTTCAATAAATAATAGAAAGAAGTGGAAATTGGAAATACAGAGCCATTGTGATCTAAGTCTGAATTCCATGACTATAATCTCCTATAGATTGAGAATTGCCTAGTGAAAAATGAATTTCCTATGACCATTATTAAGTTAAAAAAATAATTGAAGAAAGAAGTTAATCTTCCCAAAATACAGGGTTGAAATCCGAATATCACCACACAAATAAATTGATGGATGTAGCCGTTACTACGTGGTAGAAGATCATAATGAAAAGAGAAATGAAAATGTGTATGTTTTTTTTTACCACTTTTATTTGTAGTTTCGTCCTATATGGATATCTGATTTTTATTCGACAACGAATGTTTGAAATACAAACTGAATAGTAAAAAGTATCTTCTGTATAATTCAGTGTTCATATAAAAGTATTTGTTTCGAAAGTATTTTTCTTTCGTGTAATTCAATGTTTATATGAAAGTAGCTGTTTCAGGAGGACTTTCTATCAGTTTGTGTCTCAAAGTTACTTCTTTGTATGATCTACACATCCATGTATAGATTTGCTTCCTTCCTTGCTTTGGAAGATTCCCTCATCCTTCTTTTTTGTATCAAGATGGAGTAGTAGAAAGCCAAAAACCTTCTTTCCCAAAAATATTCACCATGTTTTTGTAATGTAGAAATCTTAAGAATTTTTTCCTGTACCTTTTCAATTTCATTTTTATGACTTGAATAATAAGGAGACCATATTATTGCACCATATTCCAGTATACTGGATTATTGATAACAATGAAAATTTTTTATGACACTCTTTCATATATAGCTGTTTTTATAATTTTTTTCTGCTCTTGAAAAACGTTGTTCCATATTTGTTTATAACAAATTGGTAAACTAATAAACAATTAAATAATAAAAAAAATGCCAAACTATTTAAAAGTATAAATTATTATTTTTAGAAGCAAAATTATTTCTCAACTAATTATTTAAACATAGAAATATACAAAAATCGATTTTGAACAATTAAAAATTGAAATTAGGAAAAAATGTTTCTTTAAAAAATCATGATTATCTCTAGACAACAAAATAGAAAAAAAAATTTTTCAAAAATATTGAATTTCTCTATTTGTTTGAAACAATTATCTCTATTTTTCATGTTTTTGAACTTGTTGATTAGACTATATATCAGAAAATTATCTTCTCTGCTACCTGAGAGCTTCTTCCAGTAATAAGATTTCTTTAAAAAAAATATCAAGTAATCTAATTGAATACGGTCACTTGCCATTGAAAAATTAACAGATCGATTCGATAATTCCAGCTTTCATCCTTTACCATCCAACCCATTATAACGTATCAGTGTCTACGATTTCCAATGCTCCGAAGCTGGTTATTCTCATGATTGTCATGTTAATGCATCTTCTTCTCGGAACTTGTATGAAAAGAATATATTATTCATTCTGTTTTTCTAACAATAAGTCTTCAGACATCTCAAACCACAAAAGACTCAATTTCGTTTTAGAATTCAAGTTTCCATTGCGCATTGAAAGGCAACGTTTTATAGCAGGACGATTATTCTTTTTTCAAAGTGAGCTTAAATGCTCCATTCGATTCATCAGTGGCGCGCCGAAAGTTTTTTTTTAGGGATGCGAAATACAATAAATGAGACCTACATGGAATTGAATATTTATAGGTAATAGCAGTAAATTTATCCCTTGGGAATTTGTCTTTTTCAAGGACAAAACCCAAGCACTACAAGGACATCCTTAATGCGCTCTAAGAGCGGTGCCTGTGCGAAAGTAAGGAAGTTTATTCCACTCAAACGTAGTTCTCCAAATAAAATAGTTCTCAAACAGTGAAGTTCGAGGTGTACTGAGTTGGACCTCACAACGATGCGCTGCCGCAGTCCGTCGCGTATTTCTGATATGTATCGCAATTGGTGGAATCAAATGTGCCAAGTCATTTGAAGACCTCCCTGGAAAGTATCTGTAAAAGAGAAACAAATCTCCAACATTTCTTCGATGTTCAAAACTATCAACGTTGCAAGTGATGTTAGTGTCTCCAAAAAGGCGAATGGCTCTTTTCTGGATGGAATGCAGCAGCTTCAGGTCGCTGGTCTCAGCGACCTGTCCACCTTCCTGGAAAGGACAGGATGGACAATGACCTAGGAGGAGAACTCCTCGGGAGGACGTACAATGGGTCACATGTGGCCTAAGTGCGTGGGCTTACAGTCACCCTCCCTACTCTACAGATACAGAGATGATCATTTGGTAATTGAAACAAGTGTCGAGATGTCTACATCGCTACAAATTTTTCTGTAACTCGCCACTAGATGGCGCTGTAGAACAATTTTTTGAAAGCACTGTTCTATAATGCTGCGCACGCCTAAGTTTGTTGATTCTGATTCTGTCAAAACATTGGAACAGCAGCGATACAGCAACATAGTACTAGTCCTCTATAAAAGCCATAATTAAGGAAGTTACTGGGTTTGTTGCAATGATCACAGCAAGCATCCCTTGTAAGGGGATTTAATTCAGCAATACATGACGACCATGGTTTGTGTGAACTATCGTTTGAGCAAAAGCATTTGCAGACCTGCACACTGGAAGTTTCTTTTCCCTACAGATTCTAAATTTTCTGCTCAAAAATTTGACGCAAGGTAGATTCATAAGGTATCTTGCTGCACCACCTAGCGTCTTACTTCACTTTGGTTTCTTTAAGGTCCATTAAAGGTTCCATAAATATCTAAGGGAACGAGGTCCATCGTGGCAGAGTCCCACATTACCGTGACAAGGCTACGACGCCTGAATTGTATTAATCACAGTAAGGAGATTCAGGATCATACATCCTTCCCTCCCAGATACACAGTCCTTCAGACGAAGCCATCGTTAGGATGCAATTTGGAGAAGCAATATCACATATATAGCAGAGCTACGAAAAAGCAGACATCCGATAGCCCAATTTGCTCACCGTCCCACAACCCAAGTATACATGCATAAAACAGTTACGCCGGTTCAAGCATTGAAAAAAGGAACAAAGGCGGCCAGGTCAACTAACTTTTCGCAGATGCCTTTTGAAGATCTGTTTCCCACGTTTCATTTACCAAAAACATAATCAGTCTACGTTGATTCTAGTATTACGGATGGAAAGTACAATTAGAAATAATCTTCTGAAATAATTCTTTATTGAACATGGTGTAATGAGGTGAATTTTCATTCAAGTCTTCATTTTGATATAAAATTAATTTCAACAATAAGAAAATATGATGAAAAAGAGAAATGAAAATTTCTATGTTTTTTACCACTTTAACTCGTAACTAACGTTACTGCAGTTTCAAACTTACACAATAAACTAACAATGATTTATTACATTCGCCATTATATACCACCCCTCTTGATTTGGTTGAGTACGTATATGGCCTGAAAAAAACACATAAAGACGATAACCCCTTAAGACCGATAGTTTCGTATATAAATAGTCTGGTAAGAGAACTAGGAATACGTCTTGACAAGTTGTTCAGAAATATTACCAATTTCGTCCCACCTCACAGCATTAAAAATTCACTGACCTTAGTAGAAAACATAAGGAACCAAACCACGCCACATAATTCAATTTTAGTTTAATTCGATGTAAAGAGTATGTTCTCCGACATACCGTACAACGAGTGTAAGCCTCTCATTTCAGACATATTAGATGAAGCCAAAGTGGACCATATCACTTCCTTTGAAGTTTCAACAGCTTTCGATGTATGCCTAAATCAGAGCTACCTACAGTTCAACAACTAATTTTATAAACAGGATTCAGGTTTACCAATGGGCTCACTCTTTAGTCACCTTTTAGCAGACATGTTTATGAACAACTTTGAGGCCACTATGGTAAACCCGACCTGGGTAAAAAACATATTCATTTTTGGTACAGATATCTAGACGATATTCTCGCCTGTTTCAGAGATATCACACGACAGCTGAACCAATTTATTACATTCATGAACAATCTCAATAGCAACATTCAGTTCACCCTCGAAACAGAGATCGAGAGACAGATAAATTTCTCAGATCTGGCCATTACACACAATCAAAATAAATTTGAATTCAATGTTTTCAGAAAACCAAGCTATACAGACATCATCATCCCAAACGATTATTTCCATCCAGACAGTCATACATTAGCAGTCTACAATTCCATGTTGCACAGAGCAGTCTTACTGCCTTTGTCCGCAGACAATCTAGCTAGGGAAATTGACATAATTACACAGATAGGTCATGATAATGGTTTCAACGCAGATACTATCCAGAAGTTAGTCAGGAAACAAAGCCGGAAATTCACT